>CM030008.1:169630728-169861203 GCA_017639485.1 Pluvialis apricaria
TGCTTTGGCGGCAGAAGAGGCTGCTACCCCTGCTAAGGACCCCCGCCAACACCTCTGACAGAAACCACCCACACCATGAAAGGCACCGCAGGCATTGACGATACGCACCTCCAGGCCATTGCTTGCAGACAAGCTCATCCTCTGCCCACTCCTCCTCTCAGGGCACCAAGCACGCAAAGCAGGAAGAGGGACAGCCTGGGATACCTGGAAACACGTGCTTCCTCCTCTTCCCCCTCTTCCTTCTTTGCATCGCCCCCTTCTCCTATGTCCACTACTCTCCCCTGCATCCACTATCTGACAAGCCAAAGCTCAGCGGACACCGCTAGTGTGCCCCTCCCACTGTGGGCCAGGAAGACCTCTGTGTTCTGGCAAGGTCTATCTCACACAAGAAGGGATGGCAGCTAATGGTCGCCCTACCTCTACATCACACCAGCTGCCTTCCACTTGACGCTCCTGCCTTTGCACTCTTTTCCCTCAATAAAGTCCTCCTGCATCTCAGCCTCAGACGCCTCCACTTTCTTTCTTCTCACAAGGCTCCTCCAGTCACAACCAGCACAAAGCCAGGGATACACAACCCATCCGGGTGGGTGGAAAAGGGCCACAAGAGCTCTCCTAGGATCTATGTCCCCAGAAAAAACACCAACTCTAACCCTGTGGCCTTCGAGCGCATTACACAAGCCCTTCACTTGCCCAAATCATGGCTTGGAATCGCTAATGCACTTCTAGCCGTTATGACGCAAGTTCTCCATGGCAGCATGCGCTCAGAATCATAGAATCATTGAGGTAGGAAGGGACCCTTAAGATCATTGAGTCCAACCCTTAACCTAACACTACCAACCACACCATGAAACCATGACCCTTATGTCCATGTCTACTGTTACAAAATACCTCCAGGCATGGTGACTCAACCACTTCCCTGGGAAGCCTCTTCAGTGCTCGATAACCCTTTCGGCGAAAGCAGTATTCCCAAGATCCAACACGAAACTCCCTTGGCGCAACACGAGGCCGCTTTATCTTGTCCATATCCACAGCCTCCCCCTCATCCACTAAGTTGGTCCCCTCCTCATAGAAGCAGAGCAGGAGAGTCAAGCAGGACCTGCTTTTCACAAACCCGTGTGGACTGGGCCTGATCACACAGTTGTCGTCTACGTGCCGCGTGAAGGCATTCAAGATGATCTGCTCCATAACCTTCCCCGGCACCGAGGTCACACTGACAGTCCTCTAGTTCCCCAGATCCCCCTTTCACCCCTTCTCATAGATGACAGTCACCTTTGCTAACCTCCACTCAACTGCGACTTCCCCACTTAACCAGGACTGCTAACCAATTCTTGAAAGCTGCTCGGTCAGCCCTTCTGCCAACTGCCTCAAAAACCTTGCGGTGCACTGCATCCAGCCCCAAAGACTTGTGTGTGTCTAAGGGGTGCAGCAGGGCGCTAACCATTTCAAATGGATGATGAGGGCTTCATTCGGCTCCCTCTTGACTACCTGTCTTCTTCAACACGACTCTCTGGCCAGCACAGCAGACAGAATCACAGCAAACACAAACATGGAGTGCGCAAGGAACCTCTGGACATGATCTAGTTCAAGCCAACCTGATCAAGCAGGGTCAGCTCGAGTGCGCTGTTCAGGACCATGTCCAGTCACGTTTTCAGTATCTCCGAGCATGGAGTCTCCAACACCTCTCTGAACAACCGGTTTCACTACTTGACCACCTGCACACTGAAAAAGGGTCACCTTCTCTCCCAAGGAAATGGCACGTCTGTTCAGCTTTCTCCATGCACCCTTCTCCTGGCCGTGGCCACCCACGAGAAGAGTCTGACTCCCCTGTCCCCATTCCCTCCCAGCCGGGATTTGGTCACATTGAGGACATCTCTCCTGCATGGAGTTGCGTCCTGGGTGAAAAACCTCCCAGCTCTCTCAGCTTCTTCTCATAGTGGCATGCTTCATTCCCCTCAACGTCTTGCTGGCCGTCAACTCAACTCGCTCCACTAAATCCATGACCTTCTTCCACTCGGCAGACCTCAACTGGACACAGGACTCCACACAGGGACTCAAAGGTGCTGCAAAGAGCAACATCGCCTCCCCCGGCCTGCTGGCGATCCTCTTCCCAACGCCACCCTGGAGACTCTTGGCCTCTATTGCACCAAGGCTGCATTCCTGCCTTCTACTCACCTTGTTCTCCACCTGCAACACAAAGTTGTGCTCAGAAAGCTGCTTTCCAGCCCGGTGGCCCACAGCACGTCCCGCTGAGCAGCGCTATTCATCCCCAAATGCAGGAAATTGCATTGCCCCAAGTTGAACTTCAGGAGATTCCTCTCCGTCCCCCTTCTCCAGCCTCTCCAGCTCCCTCTGAGTGGTGGCACCACCAACCCCTGCCTCTGACACTCCTCCAGATTTTGCACCAGCTGCACACTTGCTGAGGGGGCACTCCGTCCCACTGTCCAGGGCACTGACGAGGATGCGGAACGCTGTTGGCCCCATGGACCCGAGTCCTGCCCTACACCACTTGACACTTGCCTCCAGCTGGACTTTGGGCCACTCATCACAAGCCTCTGGACCCGGCCCTTTCACCACTTTGCAGTCCACCTCATTGGCCACTTACACACCCCATGCTTTCTCGACTTCTCTAGGAGCACGAGAGGTATGAAAACATCAAAGGCTTTACTAAAAAGTCGAGGTAAACACCAGCCACGGCTCCCTACTTGTCCACAAAGCTAGTCCCTTCTTCGTGGAAGACAGGGAGAACCGTCAAGCATCATTTCCCTTTCATAAATTCACGCTGACCACTCCACATCACCTTCTTGCCCTTCCTGGGCTTGGTACTGCTTTCTGGGACCATTCTGCCCATCACCTTCCACAGGAGTGAGGTCCAGCTCAACAGCCTCTACCTGCCCTAGTCTTCCTTCCCGATCCTCTCCAAGATACGAGGGGTTTTGAGCTCTCTTCCAGCCATCAGGAACTGCTCCCAGGCACTATGACCGTCACGAGACAACTGGAGAGGGGCCTCAAAGGAAATCTGCCAGCTCCCATGGCATTCATACCATGGCGCCTCCTGTACTACCCCTCATGGCAACCACTCTGCAGAGAAGTGGCCTCACCCCTCGGCACTCACCCCTAGGAAAGACCCCAAAGGCCCTCGATCACCAGCCTCCCCTGCCTGCCGCTCACGCTCCCACTCTGCCTCTCACCACACTCTCGGGCTCTCCAAAAACTCACCTGCCCTCGTGAGGTGACCCACATGAAACACACTGTCACGCCAGAGCCCAGGCTGCAAGCCTGCCGACCACAGCTAATAGAAGGCATATGGAGGGGACAACACAAACTTTTCGGGAGCCCGGCAGGCCTTCCAACAGCACACGGCTTGCGAGCTCGGAACCAGGGCTGCCAAGGAAACGTCCTGCTGTCACAATCAGCCCTCCTCTGCCTACCCGCACTGCCACCCCCAGGAACAGCACCAAGGGGGCAAAAGCTCAAACACGCACCTTCCTTTCTCCCAGCTACACCTTCCAAGCAAGAAGGGCACCAAGACACTCACCAAGCACAGCCCACAGCAGAGGCAGGCCTAAACACAGGCTTGGAGAGTGGGCAGCAAGCAGGGAGGAACAGAATGCGATGAAAAGGAAGGCCACAGACACCCGGCACACCATCAAAGCCCACAGCAGCCTGCCAGGGCTGCGAGGAAATGGACCCCTCTTCACAACGCACCCACAAACCACACCACATGAGTGCCACGGGATGACCTCACTGACAACACCAAACCATTCCTATGCTTTCGTCAAGTCTGCCAAATGCCCTGACACACAGCATCCATGCATATCCTCCCAAATATCTACTCTCACTACAAAGCTGCCGCCAGGGCCAAGTGGACACGTCCTCAAGAGGAGGACATGACAAGGGAGCGTTGTGGGAAGGAAAACACACCACACCTCATTACTTGCCACGCTGCGGCATGCAACCACGGCTACATGAATAATGCTGCCATGTGCAAAGCGTGTCCCGCCCCTCGGGGACCAGCATAAAAGCCGAACCAGCGCCTCTCTCCCTCACACACTTCTCCTCACGCCTTCTCCTTCGCCCTCATCAAGGTGAGCCTCAACCCCCTTCCCCTCCTTCTCCCGCCACACACGGACCCTCTCTTCCGCCACGCTCTGCCCACAGCCTCAACAGCCCTGACGCCTCCCCACCGACGCGCTCCCCACAGCCCCACAACAGCCTTACACACTCCCTCCCCCTCCTGCAACACCCCCCTGCGCACCCACACGCCCCTACGCTTTCTCACCACCCTCTCTTCCAGGGACCCTCCACACCACACACATGGCCTGCTACGACCTCTGCCGCCCCTGCGGACCCACCCCGCTGGCCAACAGCTGCAACGAGCCCTGTGTCCGCCAGTGCGAGGACTCCCGCGTCGTCATCCAGCCTCCCGCCGTGCTGGTCACCCTGCCAGGACCCATCCTCAGCTCCTTCCCACAGAGCACCGCCGTCGGATCCTCCGCATCGGCTGCCGTCGGAAACGAACTCAGCTCCCAGGGAGTGCCCGTCTCCTCCGGCGGCTTCGGCTACGGCTACGGCTTCGGAGGCCTGGGCTGCTTCGGCGGCAGAAGAGGCTGCTACCCCTGCTAAGGACCCCCGCCAACACCTCTGACAGAAACCACCCACACCATGAAAGGCACCGCAGGCATTGACGATACGCACCTCCAGGCCATTGCTTGCAGACAAGCTCATCCTCTGCCACTCCTCCTCTCAGGGCACCAAGCACGCAAAGCAGGAAGAGGGACAGCCTGGGATACCTGGAAACACGTGCTTCCTCCTCTTCCCCCTCTTCCTTCTTTGCATCGCCCCTTCTCCTATGTCCACTACTCTCCCCTGCATCCACTATCTGACAAGCCAAAGCTCAGCGGACACCGCTAGTGTGCCCCTCCCACTGTGGGCCAGGAAGACCTCTGTGTTCTGGCAAGGTCTATCTCACACAAGAAGGGATGGCAGCTAATGGTCGCCCTACCTCTACATCACACCAGCTGCCTTCCACTTGACGCTCCTGCCTTTGCACTCTTTTCCCTCAATAAAGTCCTCCTGCATCTCAGCCTCAGACGCCTCCACTTTCTTTCTTCTCACAAGGCTCCTCCAGTCACAACCAGCACAAAGCCAGGGATACACAACCCATCCGGGTGGGTGGAAAAGGGCCACAAGAGCTCTCCTAGGATCTATGTCCCCAGAAAAAACACCAACTCTAACCCTGTGGCCTTCGAGCGCATTACACAAGCCCTTCACTTGCCCAAATCATGGCTTGGAATCGCTAATGCACTTCTAGCCGTTATGACGCAAGTTCTCCATGGCAGCATGCGCTCAGAATCATAGAATCATTGAGGTAGGAAGGGACCCTTAAGATCATTGAGTCCAACCCTTAACCTAACACTACCAACCACACCATGAAACCATGACCCTTACGTCCATGTCTACTGTTACAAAATACCTCCAGGCATGGTGACTCAACCACTTCCCTGGGAAGCCTCTTCAGTGCTCGATAACCCTTTCGGCGAAAGCAGTATTCCCAAGATCCAACACGAAACTCCCTTGGCGCAACACGAGGCCGCTTTATCTTGTCCATATCCACAGCCTCCCCCTCATCCACTAAGTTGGTCCCCTCCTCATAGAAGCAGAGCAGGAGAGTCAAGCAGGACCTGCTTTTCACAAACCCGTGTGGACTGGGCCTGATCACACAGTTGTCGTCTACGTGCCGCGTGAAGGCATTCAAGATGATCTGCTCCATAACCTTCCCCGGCACCGAGGTCACACTGACAGTCCTCTAGTTCCCCAGATCCCCCTTTCACCCCTTCTCATAGATGACAGTCACCTTTGCTAACCTCCACTCAACTGCGACTTCCCCACTTAACCAGGACTGCTAACCAATTCTTGAAAGCTGCTCGGTCAGCCCTTCTGCCAACTGCCTCAAAAACCTTGCGGTGCACTGCATCCAGCCCCAAAGACTTGTGTGTGTCTAAGGGGTGCAGCAGGGTGCTAACCATTTCAAATGGATGATGAGGGCTTCATTCTGCTCCCTCTTGACTACCTGTCTTCTTCAACACGACTCTCTGGCCAGCACAGCAGACAGAATCACAGCAAACACAAACATGGAGTGCGCAAGGAACCTCTGGACATGATCTAGTTCAAGCCAACCTGATCAAGCAGGGTCAGCTCGAGTGCGCTGTTCAGGACCATGTCCAGTCACGTTTTCAGTATCTCCAAGCATGGAGTCTCCAACACCTCTCTGAACAACCGGTTTCACTACTTGACCACCTGCACACTGAAAAAGGGTCACCTTCTCTCCCAAGGAAATGGCACGTCTGTTCAGCTTTCTCCATGCACCCTTCTCCTGGCCGTGGCCACCCACGAGAAGAGTCTGACTCCCCTGTCCCCATTCCCTCCCAGCCGGGATTTAGTCACATTGAGGACATCTCTCCTGCATGGAGTTGCGTCCTGGGTGAAAAACCTCCCAGCTCTCTCAGCTTCTTCTCATAGTGGCATGCTTCATTCCCCTCAACGTCTTGCTGGCCGTCAACTCAACTCGCTCCACTAAATCCATGACCTTCTTCCACTCGGCAGACCTCAACTGGACACAGGACTCCACACAGGGACTCAAAGGTGCTGCAAAGAGCAACATCGCCTCCCCCGGCCTGCTGGCGATCCTCTTCCCAACGCCACCCTGGAGACTCTTGGCCTCTATTGCACCAAGGCTGCATTCCTGCCTTCTACTCACCTTGTTCTCCACCTGCAACACAAAGTTGTGCTCAGAAAGCTGCTTTCCAGCCCGGTGGCCCACAGCACGTCCCGCTGAGCAGCGCTATTCATCCCCAAATGCAGGAAATTGCATTGCCCCAAGTTGAACTTCAGGAGATTCCTCTCCGTCCCCCTTCTCCAGCCTCTCCAGCTCCCTCTGAGTGGTGGCACCACCAACCCCTGCCTCTGATACTCCTCCAGATTTTGCACCAGCTGCACACTTGCTGAGGGGGCACTCCGTCCCACTGTCCAGGGCACTGACGAGGATGCGGAACGCTGTTGGCCCCATGGACCCGAGTCCTGCCCTACACCACTTGACACTTGCCTCCAGCTGGACTTTGGGCCACTCATCACAAGCCTCTGGACCCGGCCCTTTCACCACTTTGCAGTCCACCTCATTGGCCACTTACACACCCCATGCTTTCTCGACTTCTCTAGGAGCACGAGAGGTATGAAAACATCAAAGGCTTTACTAAAAAGTCGAGGTAAACACCAGCCACGGCTCCCTACTTGTCCACAAAGCTAGTCCCTTCTTCGTGGAAGACAGGGAGAACCGTCAAGCATCATTTCCCTTTCATAAATTCACGCTGACCACTCCACATCACCTTCTTGCCCTTCCTGGGCTTGGTACTGCTTTCTGGGACCATTCTGCCCATCACCTTCCACAGGAGTGAGGTCCAGCTCAACAGCCTCTACCTGCCCTAGTCTTCCTTCCCGATCCTCTCCAAGATACGAGGGGTTTGAGCTCTCTTCCAGCCATCAGGAACTGCTCCCAGGCACTATGACCGTCACGAGACAATGGAGAGGGGCCTCAAAGGAAATCTGCCAGCTCCCATGGCATTCATACCATGGCGCCTCCTGTACTACCCCTCATGGCAACCACTCTGCAGAGAAGTGGCCTCACCCCTCGGCACTCACCCCTAGGAAAGACCCCAAAGGCCCTCGATCACCAGCCTCCCCTGCCTGCCGCTCACGCTCCCACTCTGCCTCTCACCACACTCTCGGGCTCTCCAAAAACTCACCTGCCCTCGTGAGGTGACCCACATGAAACACACTGCCACGCCAGAGGCCAGGCTGCAAGCCTGCCGACCACAGCTAATAGAAGGCATATGGAGGGGACAACACAAACTTTTCGGGAGCCCGGCAGGCCTTCCAACAGCACACGGCTTGCGAGCTCGGAACCAGGGCTGCCAAGGAAACGTCCTGCTGTCACAATCAGCCCTCCTCTGCCTACCCGCACTGCCACCCCCAGGAACAGCACCAAGGGGGCAAAAGCTCAAACACGCACCTTCCTTTCTCCCAACTACACCTTACAAGCAAGAAGGGCACCAAGACACTCACCAAGCACAGCCCACAGCAGAGGCAGGCCTAAACACAGGCTTGGAGAGTGGGCAGCAAGCAGGGAGGAACAGAATGCGATGAAAAGGAAGGCCACAGACACCCGGCACACCATCAAAGCCCACAGCAGCCTGCCAGGGCTGCGAGGAAATGGACCCCTCTTCACAACGCACCCACAAACCACACCACATGAGTGCCACGGGATGACCTCACTGACAACACCAAACCATTCCTATGCTTTCGTCAAGTCTGCCAAATGCCCTGACACACAGCATCCATGCATATCCTCCCAAATATCTACTCTCACTACAAAGCTGCCGCCAGGGCCAAGTGGACACGTCCTCAAGAGGAGGACATGACAAGGGAGCGTTGTGGGAAGGAAAACACACCACACCTCATTACTTGCCACGCTGCGGCATGCAACCACGGCTACATGAATAATGCTGCCATGTGCAAAGCGTGTCCCGCCCCTCGGGGACCAGCATAAAAGCCGAACCAGCGCCTCTCTCCCTCACACACTTCTCCTCACGCCTTCTCCTTCGCCCTCATCAAGGTGAGCCTCAACCCCCTTCCCCTCCTTCTCCCGCCACACACGGACCCTCTCTTCCGCCACGCTCTGCCCACAGCCTCAACAGCCCTGACGCCTCCCCACCGACGCGCTCCCCACAGCCCCACAACAGCCTTACACACTCCCTCCCCCTCCTGCAACGCCCCCCTGCACACCCACACGCCCCTACGCTTTCTCACCACCCTCTCTTCCAGGGACCCTCCACACCACACACATGGCCTGCTACGACCTCTGCCGCCCCTGCGGACCCACCCCGCTGGCCAACAGCTGCAACGAGCCCTGTGTCCGCCAGTGCGAGGACTCCCGCGTCGTCATCCAGCCTCCCGCCGTGCTGGTCACCCTGCCAGGACCCATCCTCAGCTCCTTCCCACAGAGCACCGCCGTCGGATCCTCCGCATCGGCTGCCGTCGGAAACGAACTCAGCTCCCAGGGAGTGCCCGTCTCCTCCGGCGGCTTCGGCTACGGCTACGGCTTCGGAGGCCTGGGCTGCTTCGGCGGCAGAAGAGGCTGCTACCCCTGCTAAGGACCCCCCGCCAACACCTCTGACAGAAACCACCCACACCATGAAAGGCACCGCAGGCATTGACGATACGCACCTCCAGGCCATTGCTTGCAGACAAGCTCATCCTCTGCCACTCCTCCTCTCAGGGCACCAAGCACGCAAAGCAGGAAGAGGGACAGCCTGGGATACCTGGAAACACGTGCTTCCTCCTCTTCCCCCTCTTCCTTCTTTGCATCGCCCCTTCTCCTATGTCCACTACTCTCCCCTGCATCCACTATCTGACAAGCCAAAGCTCAGCGGACACCGCTAGTGTGCCCCTCCCACTGTGGGCCAGGAAGACCTCTGTGTTCTGGCAAGGTCTATCTCACACAAGAAGGGATGGCAGCTAATGGTCGCCCTACCTCTACATCACACCAGCTGCCTTCCACTTGACGCTCCTGCCTTTGCACTCTTTTCCCTCAATAAAGTCCTCCTGCATCTCAGCCTCAGACGCCTCCACTTTCTTTCTTCTCACAAGGCTCCTCCAGTCACAACCAGCACAAAGCCAGGGATACACAACCCATCCGGGTGGGTGGAAAAGGGCCACAAGAGCTCTCCTAGGATCTATGTCCCCAGAAAAGACACCAACTCTAACCCTGTGGCCTTCGAGCGCATTACACAAGCCCTTCACTTGCCCAAATCATGGCTTGGAATCGCTAATGCACTTCTAGCCGTTATGACGCAAGTTCTCCATGGCAGCATGCGCTCAGAATCATAGAATCATTGAGGTAGGAAGGGACCCTTAAGATCATTGAGTCCAACCCTTAACCTAACACTACCAACCACACCATGAAACCATGACCCTTATGTCCATGTCTACTG
This sequence comes from Pluvialis apricaria, assembly GCA_017639485.1. Taxonomy (NCBI): domain Eukaryota; kingdom Metazoa; phylum Chordata; class Aves; order Charadriiformes; family Charadriidae; genus Pluvialis; species Pluvialis apricaria. The sequence goes on from CM030008.1 coordinate 169,640,775, forward strand.
TTACAAAATACCTCCAGGCATGGTGACTCAACCACTTCCCTGGGAAGCCTCTTCAGTGCTCAATAACCCTTTCGGCGAAAGCAGTATTCCCAAGATCCAACACGAAACTCCCTTGGCGCAACACGAGGCCGCTTTATCTTGTCCATATCCACAGCCTCCCCCTCATCCACTAAGTTGGTCCCCTCCTCATAGAAGCAGAGCAGGAGAGTCAAGCAGGACCTGCTTTTCACAAACCCGTGTGGACTGGGCCTGATCACACAGTTGTCGTCTACGTGCCGCGTGAAGGCATTCAAGATGATCTGCTCCATAACCTTCCCCGGCACCGAGGTCACACTGACAGTCCTCTAGTTCCCCAGATCCCCCTTTCACCCCTTCTCATAGATGACAGTCACCTTTGCTAACCTCCACTCAACTGCGACTTCCCCACTTAACCAGGACTGCTAACCAATTCTTGAAAGCTGCTCGGTCAGCCCTTCTGCCAACTGCCTCAAAAACCTTGCGGTGCACTGCATCCAGCCCCAAAGACTTGTGTGTGTCTAAGGGGTGCAGCAGGGCGCTAACCATTTCAAATGGATGATGAGGGCTTCATTCTGCTCCCTCTTGACTACCTGTCTTCTTCAACACGACTCTCTGGCCAGCACAGCAGACAGAATCACAGCAAACACAAACATGGAGTGCGCAAGGAACCTCTGGACATGATCTAGTTCAAGCCAACCTGATCAAGCAGGGTCAGCTCGAGTGCGCTGTTCAGGACCATGTCCAGTCACGTTTTCAGTATCTCCAAGCATGGAGTCTCCAACACCTCTCTGAACAACCGGTTTCACTACTTGACCTCCTGCACACTGAAAAAGGGTCACCTTCTCTCCCAAGGAAATGGCACGTCTGTTCAGCTTTCTCCATGCACCCTTCTCCTGGCCGTGGCCACCCACGAGAAGAGTCTGACTCCCCTGTCCCCATTCCCTCCCAGCCGGGATTTAGTCACATTGAGGACATCTCTCCTGCATGGAGTTGCGTCCTGGGTGAAAAACCTCCCAGCTCTCTCAGCTTCTTCTCATAGTGGCATGCTTCATTCCCCTCAACGTCTTGCTGGCCGTCAACTCAACTCGCTCCACTAAATCCATGACCTTCTTCCACTCGGCAGACCTCAACTGGACACAGGACTCCACACAGGGACTCAAAGGTGCTGCAAAGAGCAACATCGCCTCCCCCGGCCTGCTGGCGATCCTCTTCCCAACGCCACCCTGGAGACTCTTGGCCTCTATTGCACCAAGGCTGCATTCCTGCCTTCTACTCACCTTGTTCTCCACCTGCAACACAAAGTTGTGCTCAGAAAGCTGCTTTCCAGCCCGGTGGCCCACAGCACGTCCCGCTGAGCAGCGCTATTCATCCCCAAATGCAGGAAATTGCATTGCCCCAAGTTGAACTTCAGGAGATTCCTCTCCGTCCCCCTTCTCCAGCCTCTCCAGCTCCCTCTGAGTGGTGGCACCACCAACCCCTGCCTCTGACACTCCTCCAGATTTTGCACCAGCTGCACACTTGCTGAGGGGGCACTCCGTCCCACTGTCCAGGGCACTGACGAGGATGCGGAACGCTGTTGGCCCCATGGACCCGAGTCCTGCCCTACACCACTTGACACTTGCCTCCAGCTGGACTTTGGGCCACTCATCACAAGCCTCTGGACCCGGCCCTTTCACCACTTTGCAGTCCACCTCATTGGCCACTTACACACCCCATGCTTTCTCGACTTCTCTAGGAGCACGAGAGGTATGAAAACATCAAAGGCTTTACTAAAAAGTCGAGGTAAACACCAGCCACAGCTCCCTACTTGTCCACAAAGCTAGTCCCTTCTTCGTGGAAGACAGGGAGAACCGTCAAGCATCATTTCCCTTTCATAAATTCACGCTGACCACTCCACATCACCTTCTTGCCCTTCCTGGGCTTGGTACTGCTTTCTGGGACCATTCTGCCCATCACCTTCCACAGGAGTGAGGTCCAGCTCAACAGCCTCTACCTGCCCTAGTCTTCCTTCCCGATCCTCTCCAAGATACGAGGGGTTTGAGCTCTCTTCCAGCCATCAGGAACTGCTCCCAGGCACTATGACCGTCACGAGACAATGGAGAGGGGCCTCAAAGGAAATCTGCCAGCTCCCATGGCATTCATACCATGGTGCCTCCTGTACTACCCCTCATGGCAACCACTCTGCAGAGAAGTGGCCTCACCCCTCGGCACTCACCCCTAGGAAAGACCCCAAAGGCCCTCGATCACCAGCCTCCCCTGCCTGCCGCTCACGCTCCCACTCTGCCTCTCACCACACTCTCGGGCTCTCCAAAAACTCACCTGCCCTCGTGAGGTGACCCACATGAAACACACTGTCACGCCAGAGCCCAGGCTGCAAGCCTGCCGACCACAGCTAATAGAAGGCATATGGAGGGGACAACACAAACTTTTCGGGAGCCCGGCAGGCCTTCCAACAGCACACGGCTTGCGAGCTCGGAACCAGGGCTGCCAAGGAAACGTCCTGCTGTCACAATCAGCCCTCCTCTGCCTACCCGCACTGCCACCCCCAGGAACAGCACCAAGGGGGCAAAAGCTCAAACACGCACCTTCCTTTCTCCCAACTACACCTTACAAGCAAGAAGGGCACCAAGACACTCACCAAGCACAGCCCACAGCAGAGGCAGGCCTAAACACAGGCTTGGAGAGTGGGCAGCAAGCAGGGAGGAACAGAATGCGATGAAAAGGAAGGCCACAGACACCCGGCACACCATCAAAGCCCACAGCAGCCTGCCAGGGCTGCGAGGAAATGGACCCCTCTTCACAACGCACCCACAAACCACACCACATGAGTGCCACGGGATGACCTCACTGACAACACCAAACCATTCCTATGCTTTCGTCAAGTCTGCCAAATGCCCTGACACACAGCATCCATGCATATCCTCCCAAATATCTACTCTCACTACAAAGCTGCCGCCAGGGCCAAGTGGACACGTCCTCAAGAGGAGGACATGACAAGGGAGCGTTGTGGGAAGGAAAACACCTCAATTCAACTTCCTCAGCAACAAGCACTGCTGGCCTGACAAACAGCCCGCAAAACACTCACCTTGGTTTAATTGGGACAGGCCTTGCCAGTCAGCAACCCTTGGGCATGCAGCCACCAACTCCAGGGCCACAACTCTGAAGCAACGTGCAGTATCCTCACCTGCAATGCCCTCTGCAATCTCCAAATTCTCTTTCTGCCCATCAAACACTGTGCAGAGTCTCACCCCTTGGCACTCACCCCAAGGAAAGACCCCAAAGGCCCTGGATCACCAGCCCCCCCTGCCTGCCGCTCTCACTCCCGCACTGCCTCTTGCCACACTCACGGGCTCTCCACAAACTCGTCTGCCCTTGTAGGTGCCCAACACCGAGCACTGTGTCACATCACAGCCATGGCTGCAAACGTGCCAGAACCAGGTCAGAAGAGCCCTATGCAATGGCCAACACAAGACTTTGGGGAGCATCACCAGCCCCGTGACAGCACAGGGCTTCTGAGCTCGGAACCAGGGCTGCCAGGACAACATCCAGCTCTCACAAAAAGCCTTCCTCTGCCTGCCCACACTGCCACCCCCAGGAATGGCACCAAGGGGGCACAAGCCCAAACAGGCAGCCTACATTCTCCCAGCTACAACCTTACAAGCCAGAGACTCCCACACAACAGACCCAAGGGGAAAGGCCAGGCCTAGAGACAGGCTTAGAGAGCTGGGATCAAGGTACGAAAGAACCGCATGCGATGGAAGGGGCAGCACCTGACATCCAAAGCCCAGAGCAGCCTGACAGGGGTGTGAGGAAATGGGGAACATCTTTAAAACGCACCCAAAAAACCACACCACACGAGTTCCATGGCATAACCTCACTGACGACAACCCAACTCTGCTACACTTTGAACATGTCTTCTCCCCACGCTAAAATGTGCCATCAACACCAAGCATTTGGCCTCTAATACTGGAACTTAAAAGATGCCGCCAGGGCCAAGTGGACACGTCCTCATGACAAGGGAGCGTTGTGGGAAGGAAAACACACCCCCACCTCATTACTTGCCACGCTGCGGCATGCAACCGCTGCTACATGAATAATGCTGCCATGCGCAAAGCCTGTCCCGCCCCTCAGGGACCAGCATAAAAGCCGAACCAGCGCCTCTCTCCCTCACACACTGCTCCTCACGCCTTCTCCTTCGCCCTCATCAAGGTGAGCCTCAACCACCTTCCCCTCCTTCTCCCGCCACACACGGACCCTCTCTTCCGCCACGCTCTGCCCACAGCCTCAACAGCCCTGACGCCTCCCCACCGACGCGCTCCCCACAGCCCCACAACAGCCTTACACACTCCCTCCCCCTCCTGCAACGCCCCCCTGCGCACCCACACGCCCCTACGCTTTCTCACCACCCTCTCTTCCAGGGACCCTCCACACCACACACATGGCCTGCTACGACCTCTGCCGCCCCTGCGGACCCACCCCGCTGGCCAACAGCTGCAACGAGCCCTGTGTCCGCCAGTGCGAGGACTCCCGCGTCATCATCCAGCCTCCCGCCGTGCTGGTCACCCTGCCAGGACCCATCCTCAGCTCCTTCCCACAGAGCACCGCCGTCGGATCCTCCGCATCGGCTGCCGTCGGAAACGAACTCAGCTCCCAGGGAGTGCCCGTCTCCTCCGGCGGCTTCGGCTACGGCTACGGCTTCGGAGGCCTGGGCTGCTTCGGCGGCAGAAGAGGCTGCTACCCCTGCTAAGGACCCCCGCCAACACCTCTGACAGAAACCACCCACACCATGAAAGGCACCGCAGGCATTGACGATACGCACCTCCAGGCCATTGCTTGCAGACAAGCTCATCCTCTGCTGGTCCGTCTGTCAAGGCACCAAGCACGGAAAGTATGAAGAGGGCTACCTGGAAACATGGCCCACGTACCTCCTCCTCTTCTTCTCCCACTTCCTTCTTTGCATCGGCTCTTCTGCTATGTCTACCGCTCTCTCCTGCGACCAGTTTCTCACAAGCCAAAGCCCACTGGAGACCGCTAGGGTTCTGCTTCCATTGTGGGCCAGGAAGACCTCTGTGCTCTGGCAAGGTCCACTGCATGCAAGCGATCTCAGCTGATGGTTGCCCTACGCGCTCCTCAGACCAGCTCCCTTCCACTTATCGCTCATACCTTTGCACTCTTTTGCCTCAATAAAGTTCTCCTGCATCCCAGCCTCAGACGCCTCCACTTTCTGTCTTCTCACAATGCTCTTCCAACCTCACCCAGCACAAAGCCAGGGATACAGAGCCCATCGTGGTGGGTGCCCAATGATCTAGTGCTCACCCTCTTTAAAGCCTGGCAAAGGAATCCCATCGCTATACAAACACAGGGATTGCTGGAGACGGCTGTGCATGAGTGCCCCAAGGTGCCAAGACATCTTCTGGGAAGTTTTTCACAAACAACATAAATTGGCACATTTGTGCCTTGCAAACAAACTTGCCCAAACAAAGGCTTGGGTATAGTAATGCTCATCTGGCCATGCCTCTGATGCAATCTCCCCCTGTCAGCACATTTTAACCAACTCTCATCCCTAGCACCATTCTCCAGCCCTAACAAGTCATCGTCTCAGTGAAGCAGAAAGGAAAGCTTTAATATGCAAAACATAAAGGAAGGAAGGAGGAAACGGAGGAGGAACGGGGGAAACGGAGGAGGAACGGGGGAAACGGAGGAGGAACAATGTGTGATTTCCTAACAGGGGCTCAGCATTGGCTTCTGTGTCCCCACTCCATAACCTGAAGGGCACTGACAGAAAAAGCTCAGCTCCTTCCCCAAGGCGACCATCACTGCGCAAGGCACGTCCCCTGTACCCTGCACCCGCAAAGGCAACAAAAGGGCTGCAGAAAGCATCACATCCCTCATCCAGCCATGTTCCCACTCCACAACTATTCATCTGCACCAGCTTTTAGAGCTCCCACACATTTCTCTGAGAGAGAAGAGTTCATGACAGGCAGCAAGGGAATCCTTGAGAAAACACAACATATTCTTCTGCTCGCTGTCTCAGCCAGAAAGCTCCAAAGAGCCGGACTTGCAGCCCTCCAAGTGTACGCCACCCTTTGCCAAGACCTTCCTCTCTAAGGGTGACTCCATGCACCAGGAATGATGGCGTGCAGGGAACCCCATGGCCACAAGGATGCCCAAGCAGGAGAATAGGCACAAGGGCCCCAGCACGAATGAGCACTGCTCATCTGAGGAACAAACACCAAAACATCCACACGAGCTGTGTTTAGGAAGACCACACACCAGCCAGCGACTCATCTGTCCCAGTGAACGTCTCCAAACGGATGAGTTGCTCCTCCACACGACAGCCAGCCCCCTGCATGTCTGTCCTGCAGAGCCCATATGCATCTATCGCAGCACTCCAGTCATACAAGCCACCCCACCAGTCTCAGGTAGTCCTGTGATGCCACAGTTCTGTGACCTGGCACAGAGTTCTTGCTCCTCCTTCTTACCTCCCAGGCACTTCTCTTTGCACTTCTGCCTACAGGTGCATCAGGTCAACTCTTTCCTGACCTCAGCTTTGTCCCCAAGAGCTCTCTTGCACCCATCACCTCAACCCATGCAACAATGACCTCTGCCTCTATTTCCTCACTTACCTGCCAGCTGCATCCCAAAAGAATCAACTTGCAGACCTCCTCACCTGGTTTCACAGTAGCGTGGAATGGTTGAGGTTAGGAGGAACCTCTGGAGATCATCTGTTTGACCCTTCTGCTCAAACAGGGCCACCTACAGCTGGTTGCCCAGAACTGTGTCCAGACGGCTTTCAAATGTCCCCAAGGATGGACACTCCACAGACTCTCTGCGCAACCGCTGCCAGCGTTTGTCACCTTCGCAGTAAACACGTGTTTCCTGATGTTCAGAGGGAACCTCCTGTGTTCCAGCTTGTGCCCGTGGCCTCTGGTCCTGGCACTGGGCACCACTGGAGAGACCCTGGCTCTGTCCTCTATGCCCCCTCCCTGCAGGTACTTATAGACATTGATGAGATCCCCCACAGGCTTCTCTTCTCCAGGGTAACAAGTCCCAGCTCCCTCAGCCTTTCCTCACAGCAGAGATGCTCCACTCCATCATTCTCACAGCCCTTCACTGGAGTCTCTCCAATATGTCCACGTCTCTCTTAAACTGGGGAGCCCAGGACTGGACACAGCACTCCAGGGGTGGCCTCACCAGTGCTGAGATGTGCTGGTGATGCTCCTCCCAACGCAGTCAAGGGCACCACTGGCTTTCTTTGCCGTAAGGGCACGTTTCTGCCTCCTGTTCAACTTGGTGTCTACCAGGAACCCCAGCCCTTTTTCTGCAGAGCTGCTTTCCAGCTGGGTGACTCCCAACACATTTTGGGGTGGCTGGGCACCAGGGATGGGCTCTGGACACCACAGACAAGCTCTGAGTCCCCGGCATCCCTTATCTGTTCCCAACTCAGCCCAGTGGTCACAGCCTCCCCTCACCACAGCCAGGCACTCCCTCACCCCCCTCAGTGGCCAGCCAATCAGAGGACAGCTAACAACCTGCCAATCAGAAGGCAGCTAACAACCAGCCAATCAGCTGACAGGTGCCAGCTGCTGCAGAAGCCCCTGGAAGCTTCCAGAAGACCCTTGTCAGGACCCCAAAAATTGACACCTCCAGTACAATAAATCGATACTCTTCACCAAACATCCCCCAAAACAACTTCCAGGAGGGGCAGGGGGTAAAGGAGGGAATGAACGAGTAGAAACGCTGCCGAGAACCAACCCAAACGCCTCACGCGACGGTGGTGAAGGGCCTAGAGGGGTACGAGGAGGGGAAAATGCCCCGATTCAATAACACCCCCCCAAAAAACAGCTACAATCAATAAATATGTCAGCAGACTCTGCAAGTAACTGCTTGGGAAGGAAAAATAACCTGCCAAAGGTACAAAATCCCCCACGCGCCCACCTGCTTTGAGTAAATAGGTAAAACCCCATAGGAATAAGTGCCAACAAGAAAACCACCCCCGCAAAGCCGCTAAAACAAGATGAAAAAACACCTGGTTAGAAAGCCCTGCCTAAACAAATTGTTAAGATCAACTAATGAGCCCAAAAAACTGACAATGGTAGGGAGGAAAGAGACAAAAGAATCACTAAAAATAAAAAGAATAAAAATGGTAAGGAAACGCCGAACATAAACTGAGGGGAAGAAAATGGGGAGGGGACACACAAAGACAAAATGCTGCTAAAAAATGCTGATAACAGCAACAACCAAAACTCTCAAAAGCAAACATCTGCCCTGCTGGGTGCCACAGACCCCTCAGCACAGACATCCTGCGCCCATGAGATGTCACCGTTCCTCACCCACAGGGTCCTCAGACCACCGTGTGGGGTCCTGTCATCTTCTCCCCCTCCCTGAGGTGTCCCAAAGTAATTTCCCCCACCACTTTTGGCATCTACATCACCTTCCATCCATACAGCATCAGCATGGAGAGTGATGGATAATAGTCTTCCACAAAGTATACTGCCGTGTCTTACTGTACTGGGTCTGGCTGGGGTGGAGTTAACTTTCCTCATAGCAGGCCATATAGCGCTCTGACATCACATTTATGACTTAAACAGTGTTGATGCGCACAATGCGCGATCATGGCCCAGAAGGCCAACCATATCCTGGGCTGCATCAGAAGTGTGGCCAGCAGGGCGAGGGAGGGGATTATGCCTCTCTACTCTGCTCTGGGGAGACCCCTCCTGGAGTACTGCGTCCAGCTCTGGAGCACCCAACATAGGAAAGACATGGACCTGTTGGAGTGGGACCAGAGGAGGGCCACAAAGATGACCAGAGGGTTGGAGCCCCTCTGCTGGGAGGTCAGGCTGAGAGAGTTGGGGTTGTTCATCCTGGAGAAGAGAACGTTCTGGGGAGACCTTAGAGTGGCCTTCCAGTCCCTAAAGGGGCTCCAGGAGAGCTGGGGAGGGACTTTTTACAAGGACATGTAGTGATAGGACGAGGGAGGATGGCTTCAAACTGGAAAAAGGTAGAACTACATTAGATATTAGGAAGAAATTTTTCACTCTGAGGGTGGTGAGCCTCTGGCCCAGGTTGCCCAGAGAAGTTGTGGCTGCCCCATCCCTGGAGGTGTTCAAGGCCAGGTTGGATGGAGTTTTGAGCCACCTGGTCTAGTGGGAGGTGTCCCTGCTCAGGGCAGGGGGGTTGGAACTCGATGATCTTCAAAGTCCTTTCCAACCTAAACCATTCTATGTTTCTATGATACCCACCTGGACATGATCCTGTCCAACCTGCTCTAGGTGAACCTACGTGAGCTGGGGGGTTGGACTAGATGGTCTCTGGAGGTCCCTTCCAACCCCCACCATTCTGTGAGTCTGTGAAAGCTGTCCCTGTGCTTGCCTTCAAGGGCATGCCCACATCTTCGTGTCCCTGCAGCCCCTAGCTGATCCCAGAGCCCCCCTCTCCCAGCACAGAATATTTTGACACTGCGTGTGACAAAGAGATGTGGATAAATGTAATTGGGGTGGAGCTGTTAAAGAGGGGGGGGGGGGTGTGATGCTGCTGTGGCTTTTGAAAAGTACCTTGGTGGAATATTTTTCATTGCTTCTCTTGTTTAATCATTGGGGGTTCAAGAGATGTTCCAAGTCTTTGTGTAGCTTAAAAATGTTAAAACATAATAGTCTTCTGTTTCCACGGCAACAGAGACAGCGGGTATTCATGGGCCTGAGATGGTGGCATCTTACATTCATCACAAGGTTTAAAAGACAGAGTAATTTGGTTCAAGGTTCCCAGAAAGCACCACGCAGAGAGAAGGGAGGCCATGGCCTGGAAGGGATGAGCCGAGGCCGAAGCCCAGTCCAAGGGTTCAGGGTTGTGAGCTTGGGGAGCCACAGCTTGCAGGAAGGTGGGGCTCTGGCACTGGTTTCCATGCCTTCTGTGCATGTGGGTGGTTGTGACTGATGGCCTGGGCACTGGTGGGAGGCAGGGATCTCTGGGATGTCATCTAGGAGAAGAGGACCATCCTGGGACTGAGGACAAGCACTCTGCCGTTCTCCCCAGCAAGGGCACCACAAGGCGTTGCAGCTACATGGGGACAGCCATGTCCCTGCGATTACTTTCCTGCTCCCCAGGAAAGCTGATCTCCAAAGTTGTCCTGCAGACATGCCAGGACCATCCAGCCTGAATACCAGGAGCAGGCAGGTACAGGCTGCCTGAACATGGCCCACCTCTCTTGCTTATGCATTTTTGTAGAATCATGTAATGGTTTGGGTTAGAGGGGACCTTTAGAGGTCATCTAGTCCACCCCCCCCCCCTGCAATGAGCAGGTACGTCTTCAACATAGAATCACAGAATGGTTTGGGTTGGAAGGGACCTTAAAGGCCATCGAGTCCCCCCCTGCCCAGGTTGCTCAAAGCCCCATCCAGCCTGGTCTTGAACACCTCCAGGGATGGGGCAGCCACAGCTTCTCGGGGCAACCTGGGCCAGGGGCTCAACACTCTCACAGTAAAGAATTTCCTCCTCATATCCAATCTAAATCTCCCCTCTTTCAGTGTCAAACCGTTCCCCCTCGTCCCATGGCTCCCCTCCCTGACCCATAGTCCCCCCCAGCTCTCCTGGAGCCCCTTTAGGCACTGGAAGTGGCTCTAAGGTTTCCGTGGAGCCTTCTCTTCTCCAGGCTGAACACCCCCCCCCCTCTCCCAGCCTGTCCTCCCCGCAGAGGGGCTCCAGCCCTCGCAGCACCTCCGTGCCCTCCTCTGGACTTGCTTCATCTGCAACTTCGGTTACCAGTGACTGGGTGGGTGCCTTTCCCATGAGACCTACTGCTCTGGCCATCCCAAGCAATGCTGAAGCACCGTCCCAGATGTCCCTCTGCAGAAACCCAGAGCACGGGGCTGGGAGTGCAAGCAAGACTCCAAGCTCCATCTTCTTTCCGGTTGTGTCCTAGTTTCTCAGCTATTGTACACGCCTCCAGCCTTCCCCTCCCTGCCTCTCCGAGGCAGCCCATCCCCCTCCACGGTACATGCAGCTCATTTGCTGAGACCACCACCATCCTATACTGGGGTTTCAAATCCTCTCACCTCAAGTAACGAGCACATCCTGGGCAGTGTCTCTGTGCCACTACCACACAGTCTGAACCGACAGCTCCATGGTTCCCATCTCCATTGCATCTGATGACACCAAACTGGGCAGTAGTGTTGATGTGCTGGAGGGTAGAAAGGCTCTGCAGAGGGATCTGGACAGGTGGATCGATGAGCTGAGGCCAATGGTGTGAGTTTCAACAAGGCCAAGTGCCGGGTCCTGCACTTCGGTCACAACAACCCCATGCAGCGCTACAGGCTTGGGGCAGAGTGGCTGGAAAGCTGCCTGGCAGAAAAGGACCTGGGGGTGTTGGTGGACAGCCGGCTGAATATGAGCCAGCAGTGTGCCCAGGTGGCCAAGAAGGCCAACAGCATCCTGGCCTGTATCAGAAGTAGTGTGGCCAGCAGGACTGGGGAAGTGATCGTCCCCCTGTACTCAGCACTGGTGAGGCCCCACCTCGAGTACTGCGTTCAGTTTTGGGCCCCTCACGACAAGAAGGACATTGAGGTGCTGGAGTGTGTCCAGGGAAGGGCAACGGAGCTGGTGAGCGGTCTGGAGGACAAGTCCTATGAGGAGCAGCTGAGGGCACTGGGGTTGTTCAGCCTGGAGAAGAGGAAGCTGAGGGGAGACCTTATCACTCCCTACAACTACCTGAAAGGAGGTTGAAGAGAGGTGGGGGTCAGTTTCTTCTTCCAAGGAACAAGCGATAGGACAAGAGGAAGCAGCCTCATGTTGCACTGGGAGAGGTTTAGACTGGATATTAGGAAAAATATCTTCACAAAAAGGGTTGTGAAGCATTGGAAGAGGCTGCCTAGGGCAGTGGTGAAGTCACCATCCCTGGAGCTATTGAGAAGAGGTGGAGATGTGGTGCTGAGGGACATGGTTTAGTGGTGGTTTTGGCAGTGTCGAGTTAACAGTTGGACTCGATGGTTTCCTGCAGGTTTCCTGCCTGCCCTACCCAGTAGAGGCAGCCTTGTGCTCTTCAGAGCTCGTGGCTTTTCCTGCAAGCCCCGGGGATGTATTGATGCATCCATTCTTCCTCTATGATACAACTTTTTATGGAGAACGAACCGGGGGGGGGGGGGGTGTAAGTAGAATTCTAAGAACTGCCGTCCCATGGGCACCTAAAGTGTATTTGATCATGTCTAATTGACACTACAGGAACTGAAGGTACGTTATTTAAGTAATTACAGGAGAGCTTTAAAATTCTACACAGTTCTCGCTATTCAGAACGTGTCCAGATATCCACACGGCTGTTGGGTGACATGCAGGTCACCTGCATCTTTCGTTGTGATTGTGTCCCCAGGGGTTTGCTGTTTGCTGCAAAGCTCCAACATCTGGAGTGGTGGGAAACCAATAAATCTCCTGCTTTCAGCTTGCAACATAAAAGTGGGTAAAAAGGAGTAATCAAAACCCAGAAGACTACAAAATAGGACCCATATCTTCTTACTTTTAGACAAAATCCCAGTATTTGAGGAAGAGGGGCTGAAATGTTTGACGCTGAGGGTGGTGAGGCATTGGTCCAGGTTGGCCAGAGAAGCTGTGGCTGCCCCATCCCTGGAGGTGTTCAAGGCCGGGTTGGACGGGGCTTGGAGCAACCTGGGCTGGTGGGAGGTGTCCCTGCCCATGGCAGGGGGGTTGGAACTCGATGGCCTTTAAAGGTCGCTTCCAACCCAAACCATTCTGTGATTCTATGAATATCTGATGACTGTCCACGCTCAATCTTTCCACCTCATATTCACAAACCCTCATTTAGAAACCTCTTTCAAATCTTAGTGGATCATGTTGGATCTGTGTGTGCCCAGGGTGTTTGTGCGTGCATCAGTAGAACATTGCTTTCTGTTCTATTGACCCCAGAGCTGCTCAACCATCTCTGTTTCCAGTGTGACATCCCCCAGGCCACTCTGGGCTATGCAGTTTCCCAGGTTGGATGTGGTCTGTGGACTGGGTGGCTCCTGCTGACCTTAGCAGAAGGTGACTTCCAGCACTGCCCTTCTCTGCCAGCATGCTGCACGGAGCAGAATCAATCTCCTGCCATGCATGGTCACTCTGCAAACACACAGCAAGGCCAGCACTGCTGGGTAGACACAGCGAGGTGTGCCACAGGGCTTTGGACCTGCTCCAGCACTGGAGCGCAGGGTGAAAGAGGACCTCGGCCACAGGCTGGTCCCGTTCAACATAGAATCATAGAATGGGTTGGGTTGGAAGGGACCTCTAAAGGCCATCTAGTCCAACCCCCCCTGCCATGGGCAGGGACACCTCCCACTAGACCAGGTTGCTCAGAGCCCCGTCCAGCCTGGCCTTGAACACCTCCAGGGATGGGGCAGCCACCACCTCTCTGGGCAACCTGGGCCAGGGGCTCACCACCCTCAGAGTGAAGAATTTCTTCCTTAGATCTAGTCTAAACCTCCCCTCTTTCAATTTAAAACTGTTCCCCCTTGTCCTATGGCTCCACTCCCTGATCAAGAGTCCCTCCCCAGCTTTCCTGTAGGCCCCCTTTAGGTACAGGAAGAGGCTCATCTTCACAGAATCACAGAATGGTGGGGGTTGGGAGGGCCCTCTGGAGCTCCCCCAGTCCACCCCCTGCCACAGCAGGGTCACCTCCAGCAGTGGCACAGGACGGCGTCCAGGCGGGTTTGGGATGGCTCCAGAGTGGGAGACTCCCCCACCTCTCTGGGCAGCTGTGCCACTGCTCTGCCACCCGCACAGGGAAGAATTTCCTCCTCATGTTAAGATGGAACTTCCTGTGGTCAAGTGTGCGCCCGTTACCTCTTGTCCTAAGAGGTCATTAATGATCTGGATGATGAGAGTACCCTCATCAAGTTTGCAGATGACACCAAGCTGGGAGGAGTGGTGGATATGCCATAGGGTCGTGCTGCCATCCAGAGGGCCCTTGCCAGACTGGAGAAATGGGCTCATTGGAAACCTCATGCAGTTCAACAAGGGGAGGTGCAAAGTCCTGTAGCTGGAGAGGAACCACCCCAGGCACCGGGACTTGCTGGAGGTCACCCAGCTGGAAAGCAGCTCTGCAGAAAAGGCTCTGGGGTTCCTGGTGGACACCGTTGAATAGAAGGCAGAAATGTGCCCTTGCGGCAAAGAAAGCCAATGGTGTCTTTGGCTGTATTGGGAGGAGCATCACCAGCACATCTCAGCACTGGTGAGGCCACCCCTGGAGCGCTGTGTCCAGTTCTGGGCTCCCCAGTTTAAGACAGACGTGGTCATATTGGAGAGAGTCCAGTGAAGGGCTGTGAGAATGATGAAGGGAGTGGAGCATCTCTGCTGTGAGGAAAGGCTGAGGGAGCTGGGACTCGTTACCCTGGAGAAGAGAAGCCTGTGGGGGATCTCATCAATGTCTATAAGTACCTGCAGGGAGGGGGCATAGAGGACAGAGCCAGGGTCTCTCCAGTGGTGCCCAGTGCCAGGACCAGAGGCCACGGGCACAAGCTGGAACACAGGAGGTTCCCTCTGAACATCAGGAAACACGTGTTTACTGTGAAGGTGACAAACGCTGGCAGCGGTTGCGCAGAGAGTCTGTGGAGTGTCCATCCTTGGGGACGTTTGAACACCATCTGGACACAGTCCTGGGCAACCAGCTGTAGGTGGCCCTGCTTGAGCAAGGGGATCAGACCAGACGGTCTCCAGAGGTTCCTTCCAACCTCAACCCTTCTGTCATCCTTTCAGTTCTTAGGAAGTGGCTGCTGGGAGCACAGCATGTCCGCAGAGTGGCCATCTCCATCTCTGGCTGCTCCCTCTTGGTGCTGTCAAATTGCCCATGTTTGGGTGTGGGACACAGAGGTCCCTTCTCCAGCTTGAGGCAGGTGGCAGGAGGGAAGAGGTGGCCTGTGAAAAATAGAAGTGCTGCAAGGGGAATTTCTCATCATCCCACAGACTCACTTCACGTACCAGCTATGGGGGTGTTGGTGAAGCCCCTTTCTCAATGCCTTACGAGACCCACCAGAAAGCACGAGATGCTCTGCAACAGTTCTTGGAAAAAGTAGAATTGAAGGAGAAATGGTGTTCTGTGTGGGACCTGCCGTGGGATGGATCTGCTGAGCCACACTAGGTGGAGAAAACTGCTCGAAGCCAGGGGACCACAGTGGGTTCAAGGAGACTCTGTGGCTGTCCAGCTTCTAATTGCAACAAGTTTTGAGCTGGTCCCTAGAGCAACAGGTGGCACAGTGACACAATTCTGTCCCTCCAAATCATTTACCTTCTCCATACTTTTTTTTTTTTCCCCCTAACAAAGCATGAATTTAGGGACCAAACTAAATCAAAGGTGGTTTGTGCACCATGCCATGGGTCAGGGTTCCTGGAGCAGGGGTCAACCCTGGCTGGGGACAACCTGGCTAAACGCCCTTCAGTTCTGGGCTCTCCCCACTGCCTCGTTAGGAAGAAGACCAATTTGGAGATGGGTTTGTGTGATCATGGTGCCCATCATGGTGGTGTTATCCATCCCCAGGGATGCAAGTGGGAACGTGTAGAAGAGCAGCTCGACCACCCACATGACATAGACACCAGCTCATCCCTGCTGTGAGTCCTGTCCTCTCCAGAGCATGGATTAGCCTACCCTGGGACAAGTGACCACTGGGGTTGGTCAGGGACACGCACCTTCACGTCCCCAGGTCCTGGATCAATGCTGCAGCTAATGCACCAGCTGCTGCTCACGTGCTGCAGCAAGTCAGAGGAGAAGACATCCCTGCCCATGCCAGGCACTACTCTGCTGTCCCGAGGTTTTGGGTGGGGGTCATGGGGCTGCTTTAGACCTTCAGCTCCAAAGGGTTGGGGACAAGGGTCCTGGTCAACTTTCTGATCCAGGAATGGAAGGAATGACATTGGATGGGGAGAAGCTGTGTTAGCCCTAAGTCCTTCTGGCCTTCAAGTTGGGTTTGCTTGCATGGGTTTGCCAAGCCCATGCTGGTCCTCCAAGGAACAGCAGTGGATGCCCTGCAAACTGGTGGGTACTGGGACAGAGCCTGGGGGTAATTGGAGCTCACCCAGTCACTGCAGAGATCAGTCCATGCTTTGGTGCCTGGACCCCACCATGTTGCCAAAGCGCTGGTGGTGGCTGATGGAGCCCAGGCCCCCAGGAACCAGGGGTGATGCCTCAAGGTTTGGGTGTGGAGTGAGTGTTGGTGGCACCCCTGTATGTTAAACCCCTCACAGGCATCCTGATTGAAAGAATGGTGGGGGTTGGAAGGGACCTCTGGAGATCATCTCATCCAACCCCACTGCCAGAGCAGGGTTACCTCCAGCAGGTTGGACAGGAATGCGTCCAGGCCGGTTTGGAATGTCTCCAGAGGAGACTCCACAGCATCTCTGGGCAGCCTGTGCCACTGCTCTGCCACCCTCAAAGGAAAGAAGTTCCTCCTCATGTTGAGATGGAACTTCCCATGGTCAAGTTTGTGCCTGTTGCCCCTTGTCCTGTCACTGGGCACCACTGAAGAGTTTGGCCCCATCCTTTTGACACCCACCCTTTAGATATTGGTAAGTGTTGATGAGATCCCCCCTCAGTGTTCTCTTCTCCAGTCCCAGGTCTCTCAGCCTTTCCTCATAAGAGGCATGCTCCAGTGCCCTGAGCATCTTCGTAGCCCTCCACTGGACTCTTTCCAGTAGTTCGTTGTCCTTGACCCGGGGAGCCCAGAACTGCACACAGTGCTCCAGCTGCGGCCTCCCCAGGGCAGAGCAGAGGGCGAGGATGACCTCCCTCGACCTGCTGGCCACACTCTTCTTGATACACCCCAGGATGCCATTGGCCTTCTTGGCCACCAGGGCACATTGCTGGCTCATGGGCACCCTGTTGGCCCCCAGGACTCCCAGGTCCCTTTCCACAGAGCTGCTCTCCAGGAGGTCACACCCAACCTGTACTGATGCATGGGGTTATTCCTCCCCAGATGCAGTACCCTACACTGCCTTTGTTGAACTTCATTAGGTTCCTCTCTGCCCAACACTCCTGCAGCAGACAGCCCACGCAGGAGCTGATGTGAGGAGGACTTCCCTGTGGCCAGTGATGTGCTGCTGGTGTGCTTGGACACGAGGTGACCCTGCTAAAGCAGGGGATGGTGTCCTGCAGTAAAACTGTGATTTTAGAGCAGAGCCCTGTCTCGGACGTGCCACAAAACTGTTCCATGGCCTGTCCCATCACACACACCTTCACAGTGAGCTCATCCAGGCCCATGTTTCGGGGCTGGTTTTAATCCAGTTCCTTCACTAGATCTTCTGAGGTTGTGGTGAAGAGCTCGTGGACGCAGCAGCCTCTGTGAAGGATCACATCTCTCCTTGATGAAGGTGATGGCAATGGCCTTTCTTGGATCAGGGTGCCCAGGGAGAAGGAGGTAACTGCTCTTTTATTCTGTATAAATCAGATGAAATAATAATAATAAAAAAATTAATAATGGCCCAAAATGAAATGTTTGCCAAAAAAAAAAAAAAAAAAAGCAAAACCACAAACCTAAATAAGCAAAATCAATCTGAATCAGGAGGAAAAAAAAAGCCACCAGAAAAACACCAAAACGTTGAGAACTCACCATTTCCTGCACCGTGCACATCCCAAAGGAGCTTGGAGGAGAAAATGGGATGTTCTTGGGTCTTCCTGCTCAATAAAGCCACTGGTTGAACATCAACAAGATGTACAGCTGTAGCAAAGAGCATTAGATGAGAAGGTGGTTTGTTGCCAGCAGCTGGGAGCCCCAGGCATGGGCACCCCTTCACCAGAGATGCAAACGCCATCCTGGTGAGACACCCGGAAAGACTCTGGCTGGCTGGCAGGTAGAGCTCAGAGGGTTGTGGTTAGTGGTGCAGAGTCCAGTTGGAGGCCAGTAACAAGTGGTGTCCCTCAGGGGTCAGTACTGGGTCCAGTCCTGTTCAATATATTCATCAATGACCTGGATGAAGGGGCAGAGTGTACCGTCAGCCAGTTTGCTGGTGACACAAAACTGGGAGGGGTGGCTGACACACCGGAAGGCTGTGTCGCCATACAGCGTGACCTGGACAGGCTGGAGAGTTGGGCAGAGAAAAACCTGATGGAAGTTCAACAAAGGCAGTGTGGGGTACTGCATCTGGGGAGGAATAACCCCGTGCACCAGTACAGGTTGGGGGTGACCTCCTGGCGAGCAGCTCTGGGGAAAGGGACCTGGGAGTCCTGGGGGCCAACAGGGTGCCCATGAGCCAGCAATGTGCCCTGGTGGCCAAGAAGGCCAATGGCACCCTGGGGTGCAGGTATCAGGGGGGTGTGGGGACACAGGGGGGCTGTGGGGTGCAGGAGGGTGCAGGGGGGGATCACAGGTCCCACGGGGGGGCAGTGGGGTGCAGTGGGGTGCTGGGGGGGGCACATGTCCCCCGGGGGGGCTGTGGGGTGCGGGGCAGGCTGTGGGGCCAAGGGGGTCATTGCGGGGTGGAGGTCTCAGGGGTCCTGCGGGGCACAGTGTGTGCGTGCACACGCGTGTGATGTGCGTGTTCCGGTGCGTGTGCAGTTTGTGCGTGCACAGTGTGCGGTATGTGTATGTGCGCGCGTGTGTTCCGCGTGTACACACGTGGCCGGGGGCGCAGCGTGCTGTACCGCCCAAGGTGTGCGTATGTGGACATACGTGGGCACTGCGTGCCATGTGCGTGTGCACGCAGCGTGTGAGCGTACACGCTGTGTGTATGTGTCCATGCTGTGGGTATACGTAACACACGTGTGTGCTGCGTGGGCACATGCGTGTGCATGTGAGTGCACAGTATACATACATGCAGTGTGCATATAGGTGCTAACGTGTGTGCAGGTTGCGTACTATATGCATGTGCAGCGCCCATACGTGTACCTGCGTGCAGCGTGCTTGCACATGTATGTGCACCTGTAGCACACGTGTGTGTGTGTGTAGGTGTGTCTGGGGCATGTGTGCACATACGTGCAGTGTTTGCACCAGGTACACGTGTGTGTGCACTAAGTGCACATATAGCATGTATACCCACTGTGTATGTGCACACGTGTGTGCGCAGCAGGCATACGTACACACGCACGTGTGCTGCATCCACACACACATTTGTGTTTGTGTACATGGTGCGCACCACATGTATAGGTGCACGTAGTGTGTGCAGCATGCATGTTGCTGTACATGTGATGCACATGTGTGCACACGCATGTACACTCTGTGCGTGCACACGCATGGGTACGTGAGTGAGCTGTGTGGCTGCATGCATACGTGTGTGTACGTGACTACACGCAGTGCCAGATGTATGTATATCTGCATGTGTGTGCGTATATCTGCATGTGTGTACTTATATCTGCACGCGTGTACTTATATCTGCATGTGCATACGTATATCTGCATGTCTGTATGTATATGTGCACGTCTGTAGGTATATCTGCATGTGTGTACATATATCTGCATGTGTGTATGCATATGTGTAAGCATATGTGTACATATAACTGCATGTGTGTACTGATATCTGCATGTGTGTTAATATATCTGCATGTGTGCATGCATGTATGTACATATATCTGCATGTGTGTACGTATATCTGCATGCATGTATGTTTATCTGCATGAGTGTACGCATGTGCGTACATGTATCTGCATGAGCGCATGTGTATCTGCATCTGTGTACATATATGTGCATGAGTGTATGCACGTGTGTGCGTTTATTTGCATGTCTGCACATATATGTGCATGTGTGTATGCATATGTGTACACATATGTGCATGTCTGTACAGATATCTGCATGTGTGTAAACACATATGTACATATAACTGCATGTGTGTGTGCATGTGTGTACATATATGTGCATATATGTACATATATCTGCATGTATGGATGTGTATGTGCATGTATGTAAATATACGTGCATGTGTGTATGTGTATCTGTAGGTGTGTACATACATGTGCATGTGTGTATGCATGTGTGTGCATATATCTGCATTTGTGTGCATGTATCTGCATGTATGTACATATATAAGCATGCATGTACATATATCTGCCTGTGTGTGTGACTGTGTGTGGATACATTTGCATGTGTGTACATATCCGTGCATGTGTGTACATATATGTGCATGTGTGTATGCATGTGTGGACATCTATGTGCATGTCTGTACGTTTATCTGCATGTGTGTAAGCACGTATGTACATATATACACGTGTGAGTGAGCTGTGTGGCTGCGTGCATACATGTGTGTACATGACTGCATGCGGTGCCGGAGGTATGTATATCTGCATGTGTGTGCGTGTGTGTGCGTACATCGGCATGTACGTATGTATGTCTGTGTGTGTGTACATATATCTGCATATATGTACGTATATGTGCATGTGTGGACATATATCTGCATGTGTGGACATCTATGTGCATGTCTGTACGTATATCTGCATGTGTGTAAGCACGTATGTACATATATCTGCACGTGTGTGGGCATGTGTGCGGATATATCGGCATATATGTACATATATCTGCACGTGTGTACATATATCTGCATATATGTACATGTACGTGAATGTGTGTCCATATATCTGCATGTGTGGACGTATATCCGCATGTGTGTAAGCGCGTATGTACACATACCTGCATCTGTGTACATACATGTGCCTGTATGCACACGTATCTGCATGTATGCGCACACGCATGCACCCCCGCGCATGCGCGCCCCTCCCCGGAACTACAACTCCCATCACCCCTCGCGGCTGCCCCCGCCCCGGGGCGTGGTTTGCAGGCGGCGGAGGGGAGCGGAGGCGGGGGCGTGGCCGAGCCTCCCGGCTCCGCCCCCTCCGCCTCTCCCCATTGGCGGCGCCGCCGTTGTCGCTGGTGACGGCGGGACGCTGAGCGGGGCCGCGGCGCGAGCGCCGGCCTCAGGCAGCGGCGGGGCGGCCGCGGGGTGACTGAGGCGGGAGAGGCGGCGGCTCCTCCTCCTCCTCCTCCTCCTCCTCCTCCTCCTCCTCCTCCTCCTCCTCCTCTTCTTCGATCGCTTCGCCGGGGCCATGAGAGGCCGAACCGGCACCGGGGCCGCCGCCGACGAGCGGTGAGGCCGCCGGGAAGATGGCGGAGAGGTGAGAACCGGCACCGCGGGGTGGGGTTTTTTTTTTGGGGGGGGGCGCGGTGTGTTGAACCCTCTGAGGGGGCTGAGGCCTACGGGGGAGGGAGGGGTGCTGCTCCCCTTATTTTAAGCGGCCCAGACCCCCCCTCAGCGCCCCCGGGGGGGCCTAAGGCCCCCCCGGGGGCGCTGAGGGGGGGTCTGGGCCCCATTTGTTACCCCGGAGGGGATGTTCTTCCCTCTCCCCCCACCCCTTATATATCTATATAGGTGTTATGGGGGTCCCTCCACCTCTTTGGGGTGCTCTGAGGGGTGTTTGTCCCACCCCAACCCCCCCCCCCCACCTTGAGGGGGGTATCAGTTTGTGCCCCTCCTTGGGGAGGGGGTGTTTTGTCGTGTCGTGTCCCCCCCCCCTTCTCTCGCACTATACGTTGGGGGGGGGGGGGGGGACGACGGCGACACACGCAATTATGGGGGTGGTGTCTGCACCACTGTGGTTTGGGGGGGGGGGGGTCCCTACCTGCAATGCGAGGGGGAGGTTTGGATCCTAACCTCACCCTGCGCGCTGGAGGGGGGGATGGGGGGGTGAATTCCACCACCCCCCTGCTTTTGGTGCATGGAGGGGGGGGGGGGGGCTGGATGCACCCACCTGGTTCCCTGTGGTTGCAGTAGGGAGATGGGGAGGGGGAACGGACGGATGGATCCATGGATCCCAACCCCACCCTGATTTCTAAGGGGGGGCATTGGTAAAGGGAGGAGGGAGCTGGATCCCCCCCCTGATCCTTATAGAGGGGCTGGATCCACCCCTTGCTCCCTGTGGGGGGGCTGGATCCCCCCCCTGCTTCTTGGGGGGGGCGGGTTATGGAGGGGCTGGATCCCCCCCTTGCTCCCCGAAGTGGGGGGTTATGGAGGGGCTGGATCCCCCCCTTGCTTCCCATGTTGGGGCTGGATCCCCCCCTGCTTCTTGGGGGGGGTGGGTTATGGAGGGGCTGAATCCCTCCCCCCCCCTTTCTCCCCGTGGGGGGGTTATGGAGGGGCTGGATCCCCCCTGCTCTCTATGGAGGGGCTGGATCCCCCCCCCCCGCTCCCTGTGGATGCTCTGCTGGGGGGGTTATGGATTGGGATGGCTCCCACCCCATGGGATGCAGCCACGGGAGGCGTTTTTAGGGAGGTGTAAGGTGTGGCAGAGCGCAGGGGGGGGGTGCGTGGAGGGGACACACACACACACAGAGGGTGTCGTGGGAGTGGGTGTGGATGCAGGGATGCGCTGGGGAAGGGGTGCGGGCACCGATGGGGGGGGAGGAGAGGGCTGCAGAGGTATGGGGGCGGGGGGGGGGCTGCACTG
The DNA here is from genome assembly GCA_017639485.1 of Pluvialis apricaria. NCBI lineage: Eukaryota > Metazoa > Chordata > Aves > Charadriiformes > Charadriidae > Pluvialis > Pluvialis apricaria. The sequence continues at coordinate 169,663,185 of CM030008.1, forward strand.
GTCTGGGAGTGGGGAGAAATGGCCGAGTTGGGGTGTTTGTGCCGGAATGGGATTTATTTATTTCACATGTGCGGTGGATGGCGAACTGCTGGTTGGGTGGGTTGGTTGGTTGGGTTTTTTTTTCCCTCCTCTCTGCGCTGCTCTGCTGCTTCCCCAGACCTGCATTCTCCGGCTGCAAAAACTGCAGGATGGGAATTTTTTATTTATTTAATTATTTTTTTTTTCCCCCCATCCTTCTGTGGCGATAGCAGTTTAATCAACCCTTGGGTGACCTCTACAGATAAACCCGCAGCTGCTGTGCTCCAGCACCTCACCTGGCACATGCAGCTGGGTGGGTTTAAGGCGGGGGGGGGAGGACGACATATATTTTAAAAGAAAATGAATTAAATTGGGGAGCTTGGTGTAAGCTTTCGGGTACCTGCAAGCAGCAGGTGGCTTGGACAGGGGTGTGATTCTGGCTGGGTGTAGCTGGACCGGTCGTAAGCAAGGTGTGACGCTGCGCTTCGCGTCGGTGGCCGTGCCGTTGCCGCTACCATCCGTGGATGGTTGGATGTTCTCCTCCTCCATGAAGCGTCTGCCCAGGCGGTAGCTGCGGCGGAATGTTAATATACCACATGATCGTTAAAAACAGCGTGATTGCACCTTGCTGCAAAATCTGTTGCCTCCGTTTGCAGCGACGTTGAGAGCCGGTTTCTTTGGTGCTAGGGGGAACCAACACCCTCGCGATTCCATCATCTGGCTGCTGCAAACTGTCTCGCTGCTGATTTTGGAGGGGGGGGGGGGGGGGGAGAGACTGATAGTCCTTGGTGTTTAGTGCTTGTGGATGTGAGATTTTGGCTTGAGCTTGCGAGATATGATCTTACATTGCCTGATAAACGCCTCTCTTACTTTTCTTACTGAGTATTGTTCTGTACACTGCTTTTTGTAGAAGGGAGAAGCTATATATTTCTTCCCCATCGCTGAGAAAGGGTGCAAGAGGGAGGGCTCAAGACGTTTAGCGGTGTTACCCTTCACAGACATCTCCCGTGGGGTTTTGTGCATACGCTCAGCTGATCGGGAGCTATCTTCCCAGCCTAAAATTTGGATTAATCCAACTCTGTGCTGGAGTTTGAATCACTGATGGTACCTGGGATGGCTTTTAAGTCTAAATGACTCTTTAATGTTAATCCCAATGACTTGAGTTATGCTAATACCCTTGGGAGAGATAACTTCAAGTGCTCTTCCTTTGGGAAGGAAGGCGTATGTTGAGGCCCTCCATCTCCAGTGAAGCCTTTGCTCTGATGCTAAAGGAGCTGCTGACAGGGTATTTCCCACTGAAATCTATGGTTGCTGTATTCTTCCTGCTGCAGATTGAGACAAACCAAGGTCTAGCCTGTCTGCGAGCCAGATGTCTTCATGTAGCTCTCTTCCAAAGGAGCTGGAGATGGGTTCAAAGGAGCTTTCAAAGGAGGCTGCTAGCAAGACCTCAAGATTTGTCAGTGGCTTAAAAAGAGGGGAGGGAGCGAACTTCTTGTCCTCCCGGTAAAATTAATATTGCTGATATAAAGGTGCCTGAGAAGTGCTCGCAGCTGAATTTCTGTGATTTATTGTTAACTTCATTTGAGGAGCCTGTAACCGTAATTCCTGGGTATACTCTGCGTGGCTTAAATTAGGTCATTAACTATCCTAATAAGAGAAGCAGAAATGCCACAGTCTCCTGTAACCTGCAGCTCTGAGGGAGCGAGAGAGAGGAGATGCAGCCAGTTGGCCAAGAGCCCAGAGCTTCGTAGCTTACAGCTGAATAAAAGGTGGGTGAATAGATGCAGGAGGATAAATTTGGTTAAATCGGGTACCGGCTGTGTCTTTGCTGGGAGGATCCCGCTGTTGGGTGCCGTGGGACTTGCTGCCGGGGTGTTGCGTTGGGGTGGTGGAAAAGAGGAGGGGTCGGAGAATTGTAAAACCATTTAGGTTGGAAAAAGACCGATGAGCCCAACCATAAAAGGAGAGGGAGACTGCTGAAGTCTGGACTGTTGAAGGTTGTCCAAATCCTCACCGACGTTGCATTTCACAGGGGATTTTTCCGATAGCCGTGCCGGTCATCATGTGGCCGGTGGGTGCGTAGGGTTTTATTTTGGTTTTGGGGAATTTTTCTTTTGCTGCTGCTGTCCTGTTGGGACAGGAGCCACTTTCTACCCTGGTTGCAACCACAAAGTGGGTTTTGTGGTTAGTCTGAGACAGCTGCTGCAGCTGTTAAGTTCAGCAGTGATGCTGGGTGTACTCTTGACCAGCTTAACGAAGATTAGTGAAGATAAGTTTATGTACGCTAACAAAATCTGGCAACATAAGAGCAGTGAGATGACATGGTTTGTGTGGATGGCAAGGCTGGCTTTTTATTCTGGTTTAAAAGTATTTTCCTTGTGCCTTGTTCTTCCTACCCTATATTGGGCGTTTTGGACCTGTGATTGTGGGTTATAACTATACGAGTGGTCAGATGGCATCGTCTTGAAGCAGGACTATAGGGCCTACACCTGGTGGTTGAGAAAGCTTCTCCAACCCATCAACTAGCTGTAGGGTTTCCAGCCATTTTGGAGAATGTGTTTGAATCCCAGATCCTGTCCAAAATAACTTTTAAGTATTTTATGGAATGCCTGGCTTCTGAAAAATAGGAAAATAACATCTGCGCACGCGTGATCAGTTTGACATCGGACCTCCTGGGTGTGTGTTGTCAAAAAGCCCTGTGCGAGGGCAGAGCCGCTCGGGAGCGCAGTGCCGCTGATCGTAGATCTGGTGCATGTTTGTTTTGCTTGTCTGTTTGCAGAGCTGCTCCTCCACCTCTTTAATATTAAAAAACTCCTGGTAAAATCTGGGACAATCCCAGCAGCCTGACTGTACATCACTCTATCTTTAGAGCTGTGGCTTTCAAGGGTTGAAAGCTGCCTTATTGCTTGTGGTTGTGATATCTACAACCCATCCTTCAATTACGACTCCGAGTTTCCAAAATCCTTAAGCCGGGCCTGGCGGGATCATAGAATCGCAGAATGGTTTGGGTTGGAAGGGACCTTAAAGATCACCTTGTTCCAACCCCCTGCCCTGGGCAGGGATACCTTCCACTAGACCAGGGTGCTCAAAGCCCCATCCAACCCAGCCTTGAACACCTCCAGGGAGGAAAAAGGGATGTTCAGGCTGTGTGTTGGGTCCTTCCTGACAGACTGAACTTTGCTGTGAAACCTTTCTTCCTAGAGAAACGGAGTCTTGTTTGCTGTAATATTTCAGCTTGGACTGGAGAAAGCATCAGAAAATGTGTCACGTGGACCAGCATGACCCTTCTTCAGTAGGAAGGTGGAGGAGGCCCCTTGCATCATGTAGGTCTTCTCTAAGGATGAGCCTGATGTCCTCAAGTAGAGCTCCAGGGAAGGATTTGTCTCAACTTTGTTTGTTTAAAGCTTTGTGAGGGGCTATCCGAGAGAATTAGGTGAATCTGCATTTCTGTAGCTGGATTTGAAGTTCTTGGCCAATATTTTGGTCTTGATCAAGTCCTTAAGCTGCATGCCATCAGCTGCTGCCACCACGTGGGGGTTGTCATCAGGGAAATGTTTGTGGGATTGAAGCCTTGAGCTGCAGAAACCTGCAGCGTGTTGGTGTAGACAACTTCACCCCACAAAGTAATTGCTTTAGATCAGAGCAGCTTCCTAAATCCCCATTCCAGCAGTGTCCTGTTGTGGCTTCTCCTTCTTCAGGTCAACTGACCTGACCATTATCTCTCCTGGGTCAATCTGCTCTGATTGCCCAATCTGCAGTTACGCTGGTGAAGCTGAAGATCCAGGGCAAGTTTCTCTGGGTAAGTTTCTAGGTAAACTATAATCTAGATAGCAGACATCGCGTCTCATGAGTAGGTACCTTTGGTTTAAGACCGGTTTGGGCAAGGCTCAAGTCCTCAAAACATTCTGGCAATCATATTAAGAACAAAGACTTGTGGTGTGTTGTTCCTCTTCTGAAAGATGAAGGTTTTAGAAGCTCACCTCTAGTAACTTGTAAGTATACACAATTTAAAAAACAAACAAACAACAAAATCCCTACCCAACAACCTTTTAAACAAAAACCCACAAACCGAAACAAAACCACTAAATACAACCGAGACGTCTCTAGGGACTGGGCTGATTCCAGGGGTAAAATTTATGTATAATCCGGGAAGGCTGCAACTTCCCCGACGGTGCGGCAGAGCCGTGGAGGGGACTGGCTCCGAGGGACGGATCATAAATCATCAGGTGGAGGATTTTTAGGCTTGACCATAGCCACTGTTGCTGTACAGCAGCGTTTTTATGGCATGCTTGTTTGGACATGTTTGCCCCAGATAATAAATATCAGCGAGAACTTCATTTTGGCTGCTGATTAAGATCACGACAAGTGTTACGATGACCTCTTCCCTCCGGTACCTCTGAAAAAATAATTTCTTGTTCCTGTCTTCAGCAGCCATGCTCTCCCTCCTGCATTTTTGCTTCAGTGATTATTTCCTTACATGCTCTAGATAACGCATTGAACCTAGACCTTTCCTCTTCTTCCTCTCACCCTTCGCAAAAATAAACATTTCTGCTGTAATACTTTTCTTTTTTCACTTTGCAACTAATCCAGGCTGGCTATTTTTAAGTCCAGTTGCCAAGAAGCAAGGGAGAAATGTACTCCAGGTGCTGAGGGGAAGAAGTGGAGCGCTCCGTGCCCTTGGAATTAGTTGTCACTCCTTAAATTGCTCGCAGGAACCCCCCAAAGCTGGTTTTCTCCGTTTACCAGCTCCTGGCTAGCAGTGAAAGAACCACATTGTGCTGTTACAATGGGAGGTGCCTCGTTTCTCAAATTCTTCATCCCTCGCTGTTTCTTTGGCCTTAATAGATCTGGCGATTGTATTTATTTTCCTCCTCTTGCTGCTGGGGCTGCTCCTGCCCTTTACAGCGTCCTCACAAACAGCCCTGCAAGGGGCCGGCCTGATGGATGCCCAGTTTTTAGAGATTTAAATACATCGCCCTGATTTTTCGGGACTGACCCAGCTGGTTGACGGGCAACTGGATATCCTCGTCTCTGCGCTCCCAAATAAAAAAAAAAAAAAAATTAAAAACTTGTTTTCAAATTGTTAAAGTATTTTTAAACAATAAATGAGAAGGAGATGGAAACGGGCAGAGAGGACTCATTAACTGTGACGTGTAGTAACTCGGTGTAATTCGGAGAGCAGAAACCGCTATTCCTGCAGTGAAGGATGTGGAAATTTTTGATTGTTGATTAACATCTCATAAAACTTGCAGCAAATGAGGCCTGAAATAGACTGTCAGAGGGAGAAGGCTTTGCTTATTGTATTTTACAGGCAGCGTGATCTAGAAGGTTTTGCTCCTGGATTGAACGTTGATTGGAAGTTATGTTTCTGGTGTGGAACGGAGCTTTTCTGACTTTGGGTTAATGTTAGAGTTTGCTCGTTAGTGCTGATTTCTTAAAACATAGGTGAACTGTGAGGAAAGCCCTTGCTGGAAGGGCGGGAGGGGTGTAAGGAGGAGGGAGTTAGCGCTATCTGGGCTTGAATGTGGCATAGCGGAAGGATGCCTTGGGGCTGGCCGGTGTCATGGCCACTGGTGACTTAGCCAGCCCTGGATCAGTCGATACCTGACCTAAGGGTGACTTGCAGGCTGCTCTTCTCTTACAGTGCACTGCGTAGGGACCGGGGATTATAAATGAGAGTAAAAACCTCAGCAAACATTCAATAAAAATGCAGTGTTGCATACTGAAAGTTAGAATTTCTGACCTCACTGTAGGACAGTCATATTCTGTATCTGTGTACATGGAATCACTGAATGGTTTGGGTGGGAAGGGACCCTTAAAGGCCATCGAGTCCAACCCCCTGCCATGGGCAGGGACACTTTCCACCAGACCAGGTTGCTCCAAGCCCCGTCCAACCTGGCCTTGAACACCTCCAGGGATGGGGCAACCACAGCTTCTCAGGGCAACCTGGGCCAATGTCCCACCGCCCTCTCAGTAAAACATTTAGTCCTAATATGTCACCCCAATCTGACCTCTTTCAGTGCCAAAGCGTTCCCCCTTGTCCCATGGCTCCCCTCCCTGACCCAGAGTCCCTCCCCAGCTCTCCTGGAGCCCCTTTAGGAACTGGAAAGGGCTCTAAGGTCTCTGTGGAGCCTTCCCTTCTTCAGGCTGAACAACCCCAACGCTGTTCCCATTCTACAGATGGGAACAGAAGAGATCTCGGTGTGTCAAAGGTTATGCGGTAAAATAATACTGGAGTCTTGGATCTCCGCTCTCTGGGCCATGACTGATTTTGACCGTGCGGTCCCTTTCTTTACTGCCACGAAGTATGGAAAAATCTCAGAATTGAAGCTAGGTGCCTTCCTTATGGCGTGGCCCCTACAGAAGACGCACGTGCCTGGTCCATTTGTGCTCCTGTCAGATGCACGCGGTTTCTGGGCTGCCTCTTCCCGAGGTGATGACATTTCTCTGTCTGCCTCGTTGCATTTTTATTGATCTTCCCTCTCCGCTCTGTGCTCTGCTTGAATGTAAATGACTTCCACGGGCAACGTGTTTGGAAACCCAAGCTTTTTACTATCCAGAAACGTTACTTACTCTGAGAGTTGAAGCTATAGTATTATGATTTTTATTGATCTTTCTGTAGCGCTTCTTATAGGCCTGAGAGCACTCTGCGCACTGTTGGGAGAGATCATTGCATTGGATGGAAAAGTGCAATTGCTTATTGACTGCAATGTGGAAGCTTCAGAAGAGAAGGACGGACAACCGGGTGTGTTTAAATAACAGTGGAATTTAGGTTACTAGAGTCAACCCACAGTCTGTCTGGGGTGTTTAGACAAATAGTCTCTCTTTGAAGTCTAAATCATAGAATCATGGAATGGTTTGGGTGGGAAGGGACCTCTAAAGGCCATCTAGTCCAACCCCCAGCCATGGGCAGGGACATCTTCCACTAAACCAGGTTGCTCAAAGCCCCGTCCAACCCGGCCTTGAACATCTCCAGGGATGGGGCAGCCTGCGCCAGGGGCTCACCACCCTCAGGTTAAAGAATTTCTTCCTTATCCTTTAAAAGACTTGAAATGAGACAGCCACACATTGTCCGTGGCAGCATGCTGAGGTGCAGAGTTACACGTGGACTCAAAAGGGAAAACGAGACTCTAGCCGGAGTACTGTGTCCTGCTCGGGAGCCCCCAACATAGGAAAGACACGGACCTGTTGGAGCGGGTCCAGAGGAGGGCCACAAAGATGCTGTGAGGACAGGATGAGAGTTGGAGTTGTTCAGCCTGGAGAAGAGAAGGCTCCAGGGAGACCTTATTGTGGCCTTCCAGTCCCTAAAGGGGGCCTACAGGAGAGCTGGGGAAGGACTTTTTACAAGGGCATGTAGTGATAGGATGAGGGGGAATAGCTTCAAACTGGAAGAGGGGAGATTGAGGTGAGATCTAAGGAAGAAATTCTTGACTGTGTGGGTGGTGAGCCCCTGGCCCAGGTTGCCCCAAGAAGCTGTGCCTGCCCCGTCCCTGGAGGTGTTCAAGGCCGGGTTGGACGGGGCTCTGAGCACCCTGGGCTGGTGGGAGGTGTCCCTGCTCATGGCAGGGGGTTGGAACTCGATGATCTTTATGGTCCCTTCCAACCTAAACCATTCTAGGACTCTATGATTCTGTGCTGCTTCTTGATGAGCCTGTCTTGTTTCCTTTTGGTGTGCTGGTTGGTTGGTTGTTTGTTTTTTTTGGTGTCCATCTGTCAAATTAGTCAGGTTGAGGAACGCATCTCAAGCTGGCCAAGCAGCTCACTGAGCGCACATGCAAGGCTTTGGAGGATATACAGATGTATCATCGGTTTTATTAGTAATTAAGCTGTCTCTTAAGTACTTTCTGAATCCTGTTGCCGACCTGGAGTTGGCTTTCTGGATGCTGTTGTTTCTGCTTCATAAGCTTCTTTGCTCCCTTTAATCTAATGTGTGCATCTGTGAATCCACGTCCCTCAAAGGAGAAATCCTGTAGAGCCTTCTCCACGTGCCTGGTGCTCTGCGGTGGCTGAGGCTTTAAAAAAAAAGAATAAAAAATCAAAATAACAAAAACACAAACGCCTCTTACTCTGGCACCGTTTAATGTGGTCAGGAACATTTGGGAAAAATTAGAAAAAAATTAAAAAAAAACACCAAACCACGAGGCACAAAAACGTCTGGTTGGAGCTGAGGAGTTGAGGGATTTGCGTGCACGCGTCTCTGAGCAGATCAGCGGGCTCGTGGCGAGGCGTGTGGTTTTCATCCACTTCCCAGAAAAGCGGTAGGATTTGGGGGAAATGAGCGGGGGGGGGGGGGGGGGGGAGGTTGGGGCTGTTTGCAGGGGTTGCTGGACTTTGATTCCCTGCTTCCCATCTGCTCAACTAAGCATGACCTCTGCTACTTGGGGTGGGTTGGGTTTTTTTGCAGTTGAGATTGTCTTTCGGCCCTCGCTGGAATTAAATCCGGTGGCTGTGTGGAGAAGGGGGCGGGTTGGGTCACCACGGACCCTGGCAGCCTTGGCTGTTGCGTGTATCGCAAAAAGAGAGCGTGGCAAGGTAGAACAAGAGGTTGCTCAAGTCGCAGTAGCCACCTTCTGGTGGCTGTCTCAAGGACATCTGCAGCGCTGGCACCTAAAGGACTTGTTCCCATTGTGAGCTGTCTTTTTAACGCAGTTTTCCTTTCCAAGGTAGGAATCGTAGAATGGTTTGGGTTGGAAGGGACCTTAAAGATCATCGAGTTCCAACCCCCTGCCCTGGGCAGGGACACCCCCACCAGCCCAGGGTGCTCAGAGCCCCGTCCAACCCGGCCTTGAACACCTCCAGGGATGGGGCAGCCACAGCTTCTCGGGGCACCCTGCGCCAGGGGCTCACCACCCTCAGAGTGAAAACTTTCTTCCTGATATCTCATCTAAATCTCCCTTCTTCCAGTTTGAAGCCATTCCCCTTTGTCCTATCACTGCATGCCCTTGTAAAAAGTCCTTCCCCAGCTCTCCTGGAGCCCCTTTAGGCACTGGAAGGGGCTCTGCAGTCTCCGCGGAGCCTTCTCTTCTCCAGGCTGAACCCCCCCTCTCCCCGCCTGTCCTCCCCGCAGAGGGGCTCAGCCCTCGCAGCATCTCCGGGCCCTCCTCTGGCCCCGCTCCCCCAGGGCCGTGTCGTTCCTGTGCTGGGGGCTCCAGACCTGGACGCAGCACTCCAGGTGGGGTCTCCCCAGAGTAGAGTAGAGGGGCAGAATCCCCTCCCTCGCCCTGCGGGCCACACTGCTGATGCAGCCCAGGATGCAGTTGGCCTTCTGAGCTGCGATCGCACACTGCCGGCTCATGTTGAGCTTCTCGTCAGTCAGCGCCTCCTGGAAACTGAGGTCTGAGTGATTTGGAACCCGTCCCCTTTGCAACATCCTCGCTGGGTTTTTTGCCTTTCGCCTTCATGGCAATATACCTCCATGCTTATTTGAAAGGCGACACTTCCTCTGTGTCTCCAGTTCCGAAGAAACCTTCCCTTCAACTTTTTGACCTCTGCCTAAGGCCTGCTCTGGGACATAAGAACAGGCATATCTTGGTATGCCAGTCTACCTTCAGGATTAATATCATTTTTAGATTATTAATATCATTTTTAGAGGTTTCTCTTTCCTCTGCCTGGCTTTGGGGAGAGCAGGAAGGTGCTTCCTTGCACTACGCAGGACTTGCCATTTAGAAGGATCTCAATCCAGAGCTATACTTTGGGACCTGACATTTAGAATCACCGCGTTGTTTGGGTGGGTAGGCACATTTAAAGACTGTCTAGTGCAACCCCCCTGCTATGGGCAGGGACATCTTCAACTAGACCAGATTGCTCAGAGCCCCGTCCAACCTGGCCTGGAATGGTTCCAGGGATGGGGCAGCCACAGCTTCTCGGAGCAACCTGGGCCAGGGGCTCACCACCCTCAGCATAAGAAACATCAGCCTCACATGTAGTCCCCCTTGTCCTATCAGTGCAGGCACTATTAAAGTCTGTCCCATCTTTCTTAGAAGCCCCTTTTAGGTATTGAAAGGCCACAACTTAGCAGGATCTCTGTAGAAGGATCTCCATTCAGAGCTACACATTGGGACTGACTGAGCAGTGGCCACCACAGGTCTGTTTCTGGAGAAGGTTGTGGGCAGATGGTTGCTCTCCTTGTGCTCCAAGCTGCCTTGATAGCACTTGAACAAATTGTGCAGGGAAGCTGTGGCTGCCCCATCCCTGGGGGTGTTCCAGGCCGGGTTGGACGGGGCTTGGAGCAACCTGGGCTGGTGGGAGGTGTCCCTGCCCAGGGCAGGGGGGTTGGAACTGGATGATCTTTAAGATCCCTTCCAATGTAAACCGTTCTATGCTTGACAATGCTGCAGCTCCAGTGCAGCGGTCATGCCGCACTGGTGGTGGGGTGCTGGACCTCGGTGTGGCTTCCTGACGCAGGCTGGGCCCTGCGTGGGTGAGGAGCTCTCCTTGCTGGTTCCCGGCAGGCTCAGCTGGGGTGAAGGTCTCGGTACTGCTCTATTTGCAGCCTCCTGTGTCGATGATGCCAGGACCGGAGTAGCTTGCATCATGATGAGCGTGTCCCTAATTGAGTGTGGCTTGCTGAAATTGAGCAGCGGGGTGGCGAAAGCACACAGGAAGCTCTTTATTGTTTTTAATTTCAGATTAAAAGGACTTTTCATTGCACCCCCTGCCCCACCCAAGGCCGCAGAGAGCGTTCAGTTCCCCGCTTCCACCTTCTGTGCCGTTTCCAAGAGATGCTGTCGAATCTGTCAGGGCTCCCAACAGCACTGCTGTAAGGAAAAATTGCAAACGCATACATCAACACTGCTTTCATTTAGAAGCCTTTTCTTTTCCCCTTCTAATTCTGCATATCTCACATCTCCTTAATGTCACCTTGAGGGATCTATATTGTAGTGTGGCTGTTCAGCGCAGTGGGTCGTATGTGTGGAAGTAGGTGGAGCATCAGCTCAAAAAATATCCCGCCCTGGAAAAAAAAAAAAACACATTGGTTTAGAGAACACCTTAGCATGTTTTCTGTTTTAGACATTTATTTTTTTTTGTGGTAGGAAATTCTCTAGGTTTTTGTTCAAGATAAGTAACGTGCCAAGAACTTCAAACCATGACAAGTGCCTCTGCAATAATTATTTTTCTGTCAAACCTGAGCTTGCCTATGCAACACAACCTTTCTGCTTCGGCTGGAGGGGAGAAGGTGCATGGACAGAGTTGTTCATTAAAAAGAGAAGCAGGAATAGGCCCTGTAAGAAGAGGAGACTTAACTCTGAATGTATTGATCGGGGTTTTAAAGCCACCTGGATTGAGAAGGTACAATGTCTGCCTTACTAAAAATCTGTTCTGGAAATTCAACAACTTGCTTGCTGTAGCTTTTGCTTAGAATCACTGAATGGTTTGGGTGGGAAGGGACCTTAAAGATCATATAGATCCAAACCCCTGCCCTGGGCAGGGCCACCCCCCCCCAGCCCAGGGTGCTCAGAGCCCCGTCCAACCCGGCCTTGGACACCTCCAGGGATGGGGCAGCCACAGCTTCTCGGGGCACCCTGCGCCAGGGGCTCACCGCCCGCACAGGCAGCGATTCCTTCCCAAGATCTCATCCCAATGTGCCCTCTGTCAGTGCCAAAGCGTTCCCCCTCGTCCCGTGGCTCCCCTCCCTGACCCAGAGTCCCCCCCAGCTCTCCTGGAGCCCCTTTAGGCACTGGAAGGGGCTCTGCGGTCTCCGCGGAGCCTTCTCCTCTCCAGGCTGAGCCCCCCCTCTCCGCGCCTGTCCTCCCCGCAGAGGGGCTCAGCCCTCGCAGCATCTCCGGGCCCTCCTCTGGCCCCGCTCCCCCAGGGCCGTGTCTCTGCTGTGCTGAGCCCCCGAGCTGGAGGCAGCGCTGCAGGGGGGGCTCCCCAGAGTGCGGCAGAGGGGCACAGTCCCCCCTCGCCCCGCTGGCCACGCTGCTGGGGATGCAGCCCGAGGTGCCGGGGGCTCGCTGGGCTGCCAGCGCACGTTGCCGGCTCGTGTTGAGCTTCTCATCCACCAACACCCCTAAGTCCTTCTCCTCAGGGTTGATTTCCCTCCATTCTCTGCCCAGCCTGGATTTGGGCATGGGATTGCCCCGACCCATGTGCAGGACCCTGCACTTGACCTTCTTGAACCCCATGAGGTTCACACAGGCCCACTTTTCAACCCTGTCCGGGTCCCTTTGGATTGCATCCCGTCCCTCAGGCATGTCAACTGCACCACTCCGCTTGGTCTCATCAAGAATAAATTAAGAATAAATAATTTCTTGGCAAATCCCTATATCATCTCTACTTCTAGTGCTGACGTTCTCCACCGTTCCTTTTCACTACCGTGGGACGGGCATCCAAGTTGAGGCAAAACTCCTGACAAAAGCAGCGCTTCTGTGAATCGTCTTAACAGTGTCAAAAAGTAGAGTCTTGTACTGGTGGATGAAAAGTCAGGTCTGGGAACAGGGTTGACTGTTCACTACTAAAAGCAGAGCACAGAATGAGGTTGAGCAGGGCTTGTGTGGAGAAGACTATAGGAGGAACATAGGGTAACGTGGCGGGGGGGAAACCAGGGCTTATTTTGTCATCTCCGTAATCCCCCAGGTTGTCTTCTGAAAAGATGACACTCCAACCAGGAGACTAATACAAACCCTTGGTAGAAACCAAGCTTGGTGTGCAGGAGGAACAGGTTTGGCAGCAGAACCCTCTGTTGTCTGATGCTCCTCTACGTAGGAAGCATCTGATCCAGACCTGTAAGCCACAGGTTATGTTCGTCTCGTACTGATAGGCGTACTTGTGAACGTTCCTGTCTATTAAACGTGAATCTGTTAAAAGTTGCTCCAAGAATGGATCAAAAGATGGTTGGAGGAAGTGCTCCAAAACACGAAGGAAAGTTTGGCTGGAGTTTATGGGCAGCGGCTGTCCATTTCAGATGCCATCCTCTCATAAACACCCTTGCTTGATCTTACCTGAATATGGATGAACTTCCCATCAGCTCTTGCCCCTGCAGCACTGCAGGTGTTATTTGACTGTTCCTCGAGCGCGTTACTTTAGCAAATCAACGTGTCTTGTAAGCAAATGGAGGGGCCTGTAGGCATTTGAATCTTGACGTGCCTGTCCTTTTAGCAATAGAGAAAATATTAAAAATCTGTATATGTACTTTTGGATACTCCTGGCATATGTCTCTCCATCTGCACTTAGAGCACGCGGATGATGTGGCTAAAAACACACTTGCAGATAACGCTGTATAAATTTTCCCCCTATGCAGTGCAAATATCTTTCATTAAGACTTTTAAATAAGGAGAAAGCAACCTTTTTGGGGTCTGATTTTGCAGGAATCATCATAGAATGGTTTAGTTTGGAAGTGACCTTGAAGGTCATTGAGTTCCAACCCCCGTGCCATGGGCAGGGCCACCCCCACCAGCCCAGGGTGCTCAGAGCCCCGTCCAACCCGGCCTTGAACACCTCCAGGGATGGGGCAGCCACAGCTTCTCAGGGCACCCTGCGCCAGGGGCTCACCACCCTCAGAAAGAAAAATTTCTTCCTCATATCTAATCTAAATCTCCCCTCTTCCAGTTTGAAGCCATGTCCCGTCATCCTATCCCGACATGCCCTTGTAAAAAGTCCTTCCCCAGCTCTCCTGTAGGCCCTGTAGGGACTGGAAGGACACTACAAGGTCTCTCCGGAGCCTTCTCTTCTCCAGGCTGAACAGCCCCAACTCTCTCAGCCTGTCCTCATACGAGAGGTGCTGCAGCGCTCTGATCATCTTTGTGGCCCTCCTCTGGCCCCGCTCCAGCAGGTCTATGCCTTTCCTATGTTGGGGGCTCCGGAGCTGGACACCTACGCAGAAAACAAGTCTACTCAGGCACTACGATAAGTTATGTGTCTCATAGAACAGCCACACACTTCAAAGCACCCTAACCCTACCACTGGCTGATGACAAGGAATGGAGGCGTGCTTGCCTTGCATTTGCGTGGAGAACTGCAAATATCATGCATAGCTGCCCGTACAGTCAAATCCCAAACAAAAAATCCTCCGTTTTGGCAGCCTGGAGTTAGGTGCCACAAGCGAGTTTCAAAGCTAAATAGGCCATACTTCGGAGTAGTCCCTCTCTGTTTCACTCCCCGCTGCTGAGACTTGAATTCCGATTCCCTTCTGATCCCTTTCACAGAAACGAAAGATGCAAAATACCTAAAGGGGGGAAAATTTAGTCTAGAGCGGTGTATTTAATATGCTGGTGCTGTGAACACACGTCCTGGAGTTGGTTTTGTTCTGGAAAACTTGTGAGCTTGGAAAAGGGACCTGCAGAGGCTACTGGGGAAGGCAGCAAATCTGCACATCAAAGTAATTAAAGGTTATCAATGACTCATATATCGCTCTCCACCTACGTAACTGTGATTTGAGTGCTTGCTTTCTCTTTCTCTAATGCATTTCAGACTCTCCTAGAATCACAGAATCATTCAGGTTGGAAGGGACCTTTAAAGGCCATCGAGTCCAACCCCCTGCCATGGGCAGGGACATCTTCAACTAGACCAGGTTGCTCAGAGCCCCGTCCAACCCGGCCTTGAACACCTCCAGGGATGGGGCAGCCACAGCTTCTCAGGGCACCCTGGGCCAGTGCCTCACCACCCTCTCAGTAAAACATTTCATTCTAATATCTCATCTCAATGTGCCCTCTGTCAGTGTCAAACCGTTCCCCCTCATTCCATGGCTCCCCTCCCTGACCCAGAATCCCCCCCAGCTCTCCTGGAGCCCCTTTAGGCACTGGAAGGGGCTCTGAGGTCTCCGCGGAGCCTTCTCCTCTCCAGGCTGAACCCCCCCTCTCCCCGCCTGTCCTCCCCGCAGAGGGGCTCAGCCCTCGCAGCATCTCCGGGCCCTCCTCTGGCCCCGCTCCCCCAGGGCCGTGTCTCTGCTGTGCTGAGGCTCCCAAACTGGAGGCAGCGCTGCAGGGGGGGTCTCACCACCGTGGCCATATCCCATATGGTAGAAACCATTTAACCCTCAGGATTATCTCGGCGTTTTCAGCTCCCATCCCAAGGTGGGCCTTTGGCCTCAGTGCCTGCGTGCTAGGAAAGCGGCAGTCACGTCTCTACTTTCATCTTGTCTCCAGTCATTCAACTCATTTTCCTGTGGCTACTGGGATCTTGCCTCGCAGCAGAATCTTTTTTTAACAAAATGCTGTCTTAGCTCTAGAATACTTGGTTTTTTGCCTTGATTCTTCAGTGTATCGACATCTTAAAGTCAGCGCTTCAAAGTGCTGACCTACAGTTCTGAATACAGGCACAGGATTTATCCCAAAGCGATGAGAGACTTGTGTGTGTTCATCTCGAGGTCGTGGCACTGGAATTAAGAATATTCAGGGTAAGTTCTCATTCAGTCTCGCTGTGCTGATTGTTTTACAAATAGAGATCAAGTGATTTTTAGTCAGAGATTTGAAAGGCTAGAAGTTTTCTGGTAATCTGTTGATTGAAATTACTAAATGATACCATGCTAAGGTACCAAAACTGAAATTAATGTCCCCCAGGTACGTCAGCGCTCTCCTCCAGTGCATTTGTGTGGTTATGGCTTGCTCTGATTGCAGTGTATCATGGCTAAACCCTAAAAAACCAAAGTGCCTCAAGTGGGATTTGTTGCAGAATTGCATCACGGCAGCCTTAAAACCTTGAAGTTTGGTACCCTGAAGGCCATCCGCCTGCTTGAGATGGAGCACAGTCCCTGCCTCTCTGAAATGGGGTATAAAGTGGGGGTTTTTGGGTGCTATCAGCTACCCTGCTTTTTAGCTGCAGATTCCCACACGTCTCCATGGGACGGTCGGTATGAGGGACCGGGAACAACGTAAGGCATTAGCGCTGAGCCATACTGGAGATTGACTTCAGTTGGGAATCTGGACTGGCGTGAAACCACTTTATCTGTTTGAGGGAAGTGTCTGAGATACCCAGAGAAGCTGTGGCTGCCCCATCCCTGGAGGTGTTCAAGGTCAGGTTGGATGGGGCTCTGAGCAACCTGGTCTGGTGGAAGATGTCTCTGCCCATGGCAGGGTCTTGGACTCGATGGCTTTTAAAGGTCCCTTCCAACCTAAACTCTTCTATGATTCTCTGTAATGCCCCAGGCTTGAGGTCAGGCGTGAATTCAGGAGGGAAAGGAGCTGAAATGGGATTGTTTATACCAAGTTGGACCAACAGTTTCCTCACCCTGTCTCCTGACAGTTGATCCTGTCTTCACCTCTGTCGTCCTGGGAGATCGGCATGTAGCAACCACAGCTCTGGGTCCCTGACTTTATGTAGCTGCAAAGGGTTTTGTGAGCGATGGTAGAGCTTTTAAGGGGACTGGACTCCAGCAGGATGGCGTAAAGAAAAAGCGAACATTTTTGGTGATCCCAGTGTCTTCTTAACAAAGCTCTAGTACATATCATGACTGTTTTGGGAGCACATGAACTTAAATATCTTTGAGGGGAATATCTCCTAATGGTTTAAATATCTGGCTCTTAAATATTGCTAAGTTTCCTTTATTTTCCCATTCCCTAAGTGATAATTTAATCCTACAGTTTGCTGAAATATAATTGCCGTGCCCTTCTGTGAGCAGACTCTTGGAAGATCTTTATCCTGGAGCTATGCAAAGGCTGGTTATCTCCTGGTTTTTAAAGGCAGCCTTTGTGGGAGGCAAAGGCACAGCTCCCTCTGGGAGGTAGAAGGTGACCTTCCCTTCCTCATTAGCTCTCTAATGTGAGCACAAACTAGCGGCTATGATGAAGTTATGGCCAAGGTAACTTGGTCCATAGCATTCAAAGGTACATCCAGAGAGTGTTTCATACTGTTAAGTATCCCAGGCGTGCTATCAAAGGAACCCTCTCGCCAGGAAGGCGAGGAGTTGGCTGCTGGAGGACGAGATCCAATTAACTTGGGGGTTGGACTAGATGATCTCCAGAGGTCCCTTCCAACCCTGCCCATTCTGTGATTCTGTAACTGCGGTGAGCATAGAATAGAATAGAACCATGGAATTGTCTAGGCTGAAAGGGACCTTTAAGATCATCAAATCCAACCGTCAACCTAACACTACCAAAACCACCACTAAACCGTGTCCCTCAGCACCACGTCTGCCCGTCTTTTAAAATCCTCCAGGGATGGCGGCTCCACCACTTCCCTGGGCAGCCAAGGGAATCGATGATCAATGGCAATCAATTAAAAACTGCACTCCCTGGACTATGAAACTCTAAGAGTAAGTAGAACCCTTTAAGGCAAGACATGGCTGTTTGAGCCAGTTTTATGATGTTACTTAACTGGCTTTAGCTTAGGAAGAACTTATGGCTACATGAAGCTTTAGACCTGTTTGGACCTGAGCAGCGTCCTTGCTGAGTGACCTACCCTCTTCAGGGTCCTGTAATAGGGATAAAAAGGGATAAAAAAAAGGGATAGAGTGTACCATCAGCAAGTTTGCTGATGATACAAAACTGGGAGGGGTGGCTGACACGCCGGAAGGCTGTGCTGCCATACAGCGTGACCTGGACAGGCTGGAGAGTTGGGCAGGGAAAAACCTGATGAGGTTCAACACAGGCAGTGTAGGGTACTGCATCTGGGGAGGAATAACCCCGTGCACCAGTACAGGTTGGGGGTGACCTCCTGGAGAGCAGCTCTGGGGAAAGGGACCTGGGAGTCCTGGGGGCCAACAGGGTGCCCATGAGGCAGCAATGTGCCCTGGTGGCCAAGAAGGCCAACGGCACCCTGGGGGGCACCCAGCAGAGTGTGGCCAGCGGGGCGAGGGAGGGCATCCTCCCCCTCTGCTCTGCCCTGGGGAGGCCGCAGCCGGAGCACTGTGTGCAGTTCTGGGCTGCCCGGGTCAGGAAGGACAGGGAACTGCTGGAGAGGGTCCAGCAAAGGGCCACAAAGATGATGAGGGGATTGGAGCATCTTCTGATGAGGAAAGGCTGAGGGACTTGGGGCTTTTTAGTCTAGAAAAAAGAAGACTCAGGGGGGATCTTATCAATACTTATAAGTACTTAAGGGGAGGGTGCCAGGGAGATGAGAAGAGCCTTTTTCCAGTGGTGCCCAGTGACAGGACAAGAGGGAACGGGCACAAACTGGACCATAGGAAGTTCCATCTCACCCTGAGGAGGGACTTCTTCCCTGTGCGGGTGGCAGAGCAGTGGCACAGCTGCCCAGAGAGGGGGGGGCGTCTCCCACTCTGGAGCCATCCCAAACCCACCTGGACGCCGTCCTGTGCCACTGCTGGAGGTGACCCTGCTGTGGCAGGGGTTGGACTGGGGGAGCTCCAGAGGGCCCTTCCAACCCCCACCGTTTTGTGATTCTGTGTAATCATATTTTCTTTCTAATACATCCCTAAAAGGTGTTTAGACTGGGAATAGAAAGGCACAAATGTCCCAGAGGGCTACAAAAGCCTGCAGAGGTCCGTCGAAGAACAGGGCTCAGCGGGTAGAAGATAGGAAAAGGATGAGCAGTAAATGAGTTAAGCCCTATATAGGTAATAAGTCGTAGGGACAAGGTGGTGTGTCAGGAAGACAGGACTGATTGGCAAAGTAGAAATGTGGGGGGAAAACCAGCATAACCGTGGTGTTAATACAGAGGGACATAAAGTAGCAAGAAGAAAAATGGATGTGAAGGAGGGAGAGGATGCTCCGGGCTACGCATCAAAGTTGCGTGCAGTGAGAGGGACACAGAGGCTTTTTGATAGTGATAAGGAATGAAGTGGAGCGCGGGCTCAGGAAACACAGTGGAGGTCGAAGTGATTGGGATGACGACATGGATGGCACTTTGGTTCCCGAGTGGCTTCTGGGTTCCGAAACGATATTTGTGTTTAATGCATTGCCTTTACCCCTTAAACGCGACTCTGAGGGAAGCCGTTTGGGTAGAATGGTGAAAGCATAACACACAAAAATATTCCGGCAAAACTTAACTCAGGGAGAATAGAGGGAGATTTAATGTCTCTTCTGGGTTTTGAGGTTGTTTTTTTTTTTTAGCCATTCTTGTCCTGGAACGTCGTGCAATTAGGAATGCCTTCAAGGTATTTGGTTAGGCAGTGCAGAAATATCTGAGCTTAAGAATTGCTGCCCTGGAGATTTGCCTGAAGTGGTAGGATCTAGAGTGGACCGGACAAACTTTGTAAGCAAGAGTCTTGTATGGGTCTTTTGGAGTAGTAGCAAATATTTGCTGTCGTAACGTAAATATCCAATGCCCCTTTCTGCGTCAGTGAGGTATACGGCAGAAACCGCTGGAGGAGGAACAGCATAAATCTCAGTACGAACATATCCCACTATACCCGTACGGCGTGTACCACTGTCAAAACTAGAAGGGTGAACAGGGGTGGTGCAGGCAGAAAAATTATTATAAAAATCATTTTGTCTGCCCCAGAGATGTGCAGACAAGGCTCCAGCTGAAGCCTGGAGTGGGTCACTGGGTGACTGGAGTTAACCATGACTTGGAATAATTTGCCTTGTACAAAGTGTCATTTAAACTCTTTAGTAAATGCTCTTTGCGTCTGCTCATGCAGTCAGTCTTATGAAAGATAACGTCCTTTTAGCTTGGAAATAATGCAAAGGATGATTGGTTTATAAGCAAAAACGAAGGCAGTGGAAGACTTCGGGTGCATATTTGAGGGTTTCCATATGTCACGTATGAAGAAGCGCTGTCTGAGCAGGGTTAACAAATCAATATCGCTGCTAGCTTTCTTCTCTGCAGTTGCAATTTTCTACTCAAGGGAGTGGAAATAACATAGCCAACTCTACTCCATTTCTTGAGGTGAAATGTCCGGGGTAACTCCCGAGTGCTCATCTCCGCTTTGCTGCGTGGCGGGTGTTTTGCTGGAAGTAGCTGTGCCCTCGGCTCTTTCGCCTGAGCTGCTGTTAACGATACGGTTGGCGTTCGCCTTTGAGGATCCTGTAGCTCTTGCTCTGTCTGCTTCGTAGAACTGAAAACTCAAAGGGAAAACTTGAGGTTGGGAAGAGGTATTGTCACTCATCCTCTGCGGGGAGGACAGGCTGGGAGAGGGGGGGTTCAGCCTGGAGAAGAGAAGGCTCCGCGGAGACCGCAGAGCCCCTTCCAGTGCCTAAAGGGGCTCCAGGAGAGCTGGGGGGGACTCTGGGTCAGGGAGGGGAGCCACGGGACGAGGGGGAACGCTTTGGCACTGACAGAGGGCACATTGGGATGGGATCTTGGGAAGGAATCGCTGCCTGTGCGGGCGGTGAGCCCCTGGCGCAGGGTGCCCCGAGAAGCTGTGGCTGCCCCGTCCCTGGAGGTGTTCAAGGCCGGGTTGGACGGGGCTCTGAGCACCCTGGGCTGGGGGGGGTGGCCCTGCCCAGGGCAGGGGGTTGGAACTCGATCTTCAAGGTCCTTTCCAACCCAAACCGTTCTGTGATTCTATGATCCTGAACAGCTGAGAGAGAAGTGAACTGTGCATGACCGGGCAGGAGGCCAAAGAGAGAGGCTGTTCATACTGAAGTACAGAAAGATGGTCTGAGGATGCCCCAGAACAGAGCCAGATGTTCCTGATCCTTCTCGATGAATGGAACTTTATGTTGTAGACAAACGCTCTGCCTAGCAATGTTTTATATGCGTTCAAAGCTGGAAGTGAGATTTTGAGAAAGCAATTATGTGATGGTATCCAACCACCACAAAAAGAAAAAAATAACCCAGTGCTAGAATCCAGCGATAAAAAATGGAGATAGCTGCAGTTGGGGAGTGTTATTTGAAAGGCCATATTAAGCAACATCTGTGTATTGAACGCTTGGAAGTGACGCACGGCACCGTCCAATTTATTACTTTTTTTTTTTTCAGCATTGACTAAAGGGTTCGCAAGGATGAACATGGAGGGGAAGAATAAAGGGCTGTGATGTGAAGGGAATTATTTGAAGGTTAAGTAGCTCTGTTGCTTTAGAAGAGCCATCTGACTGAACCGACAGTGATTGCAGCGTTGCAAAGGCAAAATGAATAAAACTTACATAGAGAGACACAGTAGACCTCATTACGAGTTGGGCTCTGCGCTTGCTGCCTTAGTTGTAGATCCCGGTCGATATCAGTGGGGGAGGAGGATTAAAACAAAGCTCTCCTGGTGTTGCTTACGCTACTTTCTTCCCTTGAAAGTCTGTTCTCCTGAAGACTAAATGCTGCCTTTCGTAGCCGAGCAGTTGAGATCCTTGGAGTATTTTTGGCTAGGAAAGATAATGAAGTCTTAATGCAGCAATCCATTTGGTACAGAAGATGAAAAGACACCAAGAACTTGAGTTTAAAATCCAAGCGTGGCTGGACACAGAAATAGAAATGACAAAGTGTGAGGCGTCTCATCTCCTATTCGTCTCTTTCCAAGCTGTCCTTTTAGTTTGGGGTGGGAGGTGAGATGGGAGGGAAGCTCAAAGCCCTCCCTTCAACGAGAAAAGGGGTGGGAAGGGTTCTGAGGAACCTCTGCATGTTAAATAAAAAATCCAGTGTATCGGTACTTTGAAATCTCTTCCCATACTTTTCATAGCCTAAAGCTTAGAAGCCCAGTAGATTGCCAGGGAGAGGAAAGACGTGCTTGTGGGTGTCCAGCTTGCTGAGGTGACTGGTTACGTGAGGTGTGGGATGGAGGAGAAGGAGACGCATCATGACATGCGGCTCAAATTGCTTTGTTGGTGGAGTTTGACCTGCACCCTCTGAGTCATGATTTCACGGTTCCTGGGGAGGTGAGCCCAAGTTTGCCTTCCTAAACCATGCTACTCCATGGTGTCAAGAAACTCTCTCTTCCCAAAGCTCAGATCAGTTCTTAGATTGGAGGAAGGAGCTCCAGTTTCGCTGTACTATTGTTCTAGCTTTTTACCCTTTAATCCACTGGATTGGAGTATATTTCTAAGGGATGCCTTTTATTCACGCTCCTGGAGATAAACAGAGTACAGATGTTGTTAAATGCAAACTCTTCCAACTTGGTCTACCCGTTTTGTGTGATGCACTTACTGCAACCACTGCTTTAGCTTCACTTATTGCTCACAAATTTTCTTTTCTCTGCTAACAAGAAGAAAAAGCCTTAAACTGCTCCATAGGGTGAAAATATTGTAGAGCAGATTTTTACATCCGACTTGGGAACTCTTATGTCAGCTGGAGAAGGAGAAAGAAGAGTAATTGAAAATATTCAATACTTCGTGAGCCACAGTCCAAGAAAATTTCTAATGCAGCTGTAATATGATTTGGTTTTTAGAGCTCTCTGTATTGATTTGTCATTTTAAAACTGTCGTGCTCCGTGTCCATTGTACAAGGAGGGAGGAAGAAGAAAATGCTTTATAAATAAATTTCTGAGGACATACAGAGAGCACTTGGAGTAATGGCTGGACCATAGTAGAGTCAGTTGTTGGCTCTCGCATTGTGCTTTGGCTGTTAATGGTGTGTAAATTTTATTTCTATTTAAAGCCACTGTGGGACTTAATTTTTCATGTTTCCGGTGCAAAAAGAAAGATGGGCAGGATCTCTTTGGGTCCCCTGCTTTGGGATGCATCTCAGTGGATGTCTGCTGGTCTTCCCACCTCAAATTCTAGCCTTGCCTGATTATGGGAACAACAAGCACGTTTTACACTAATTACGTTATATATGTTTTATACTAAACATATGTCTCACGCTTGCCTCTGGTTATGGCACTCAGTATCAGTGACATTTATCAGCCTAAGTAGCAATAAATTATAAATGTGGTAGAAAAAAAATCCTTGGTGTTTAAGAAATTTTCTTCCTCTTCTCTACTCATGATCTTGCCTCATTTTTAGCTACAATTTAGGCTGTGTGACCATGGCTTTTAAGAGCACGGGTCATTGACTTTCAGATTGGCAGGCAAGCTCCCTTCCAGCTCTGATGTTGCTCTGAGCAATTAGTGTCCAGAAAGGCTGAATTGAGCAGAGTGGACATGTTGGGTGAAGCGATCACTGGTACCAAGTGCGGTGAAGGTATTGCTTAGAGCTGTGTAGAAAGCGCCCTCGTCCCATGTTCAGCGTGTCTGGCAGTTCCTATTACTCCTTTGAAATTTGTTGCCCAGTCAGCTGAAATAGTCTTTTCTGAGGACTGGAGATCTTGTGTTCAGTTGATTTAGGACTGCTGGGGTATCTTTGGGCAGAGGTCTCCTGTGTGCTTGCAGTGCCGCGCCACCCGGCAGTCTTAACCTCAGCTTGTGAGCAAGGACTTGCTTGGTTCTTGATGAGTTTCTCCTCTTTTCAGCACAAGCATTTGGGTTGATGGTATCTCAGTTGTGATGGCGTTGAGGGTTGGGACTAGTTTTCCTTTCCCTCAGAACACTGGACCATGTTGAAAGAATCCATGGGGTTGAGGGCACAGCCAAAATGTTCAATGTGCTTGTAGAAGACCAACAAAGCAGCCTGTCGTGTTGTCTAGCAAAGGTGCGGGGCCTGGCAGGTCCAGCTTCTGGAGGCTGGTGCAGCTGATGCCACTTGGTAGCTTACCACTAGGGAGGATGGTTCTGCCCCTCTACTCTACTCTGGTGAGACCTGGAGTACTGCATCGAGCTCTGGAGCCCCTAACATAGGAAAGACATGGACCTGGTGGAGTGGGGCCAGAGGAGGGCCACAAAGATGCTGCGAGGGCTGGAGTCCCTCTGCTGGGAGGACAGGCTGGGAGAGCTGGGGGTGTTCAGCCTGGGGAAGAGAAGGCTCTGGGAAGACCTTATTGTGGCCTTCCAGTGCCTAAAGGGGCTACAGGAGAGGTGGGAAAGGACTTTTTACAAGTGCATGTAGTGATAGAATGAGAGGGAATGGCTTCAACCTGGAAGAAGGGAGATTTAGATTAGATATTAGGAAGAAATTCTGCACTCTGAGGGTGGTGAGCCCCTGGCTCAGGGTGCCCAGAGAAGCTGTGGCTGCCCCATCCCTGGAGGTGTCCAAGGCCGGGTTGGACGGGGCTCTGAGCACCCTGGGCTGGGGGGGGTGTCCCTGCCCATGGCAGGGGGGTTGGAGCTTGATGATCTTCAAGGTCCTTTCTAACCCAAACCATTCTATGATTCTATGATTACTGCCTGGCAACGAAGCCTTCCTTGCCTTCCCTTGTGGAATTGCAGGTAAAATGCCATTTTCCCCTTTTTCAGGGCACGTGTGTGGTGTTCAGCAGTGCTGGAGAAGCCTAAAAGTTCTCTTGAGGGCAAATTGCAGAGAAGCAAAATATCCTCTTGTATCTGTATCAGTGCGTTGATGCAGCCTGTTCACTGCATCTGCACTCTTGCTCGCTTAGATGTGTCTTTAGGGGGTGTTTCTCCCCTAAATCAGACCAGAGAGGCCATCTGCTTGTAGATAGATAGATGTAGACGTCAGCTGGTGGCAGAGCTGGCCTTGGAAGGATGCCCCTTAGAGCAAGTGCATCTCTTGGACCGCGGTCTGAGCAGTATCTGACTGGCATCTGTCCTGACAGCCGTCAACATCCACACTGTATCGATGAGCCCAAAAGGAAAGTCTCATCACCCAACGTAGCGCCAGTCCCTTAAACCAACAGAAGCACTCTTCATTGATTGACATTGATCTGTCTTGGGCAGCAGTGCCACAGCATCAAGAGCAGATCTTCCTTCAGATGTGCTAATGCTTCTGCTTCTGGCTCCTCACCAACCTTTGGGTCCTCCCTGCATGTAACTTTACCATCAAGTTCTCATGTTTCTGCGGATTCTGGGACTCTTGATCAGGGAGTGGAGCCATAGGACAAGGGGGAAGAATTTTACACTGAAAGAGGGGAGATTGAGATGAGATATTAGGAAGAAATTCTTGACTCTGTGAGCGGTGAGCCCCTGGCCCAGGTTACCCAGAGAAGCTGTGGCTGCCCCATCCCTGGAGGTGTTCAAGGCTGGGTTGGACGGGGCTTGGAGCAACCTGGGCTGGTGGGGGTGTCCCTGCCCATGGCGGGGGGATTAGACTAGATGGCCTTTAAGGTCCCTTCCCACCCAAACCATTCCGTGGTTCTGTTTGTCTCCTGCTGCTGCCGCTTTTGAAGAAGTTGTTCTTGGTGACTGGTCAAGCTGTTGATGCTGCTGACGCTTCGGCTGCTGGTGGAGAGCAGATAACAAGATTTGCTCTGGACTGAACACTCAGTTTAACTCGCAGTCTCGTTTGTGGTGATGTGCTCTTCTAGGTGTCGAGGAACAAGTCGATAAAAGGAGCTGAGGAGCTGATCTGGAGGCCCAGGTGGTACAAGGCTTGAATGAAAATACAGCAGAGCGGTCAGGACTTTTGACCGTGTTATGATTTCAAAGGGGGTTTTCTGCTGGATTTTTTCCAGAAGAGCCTTTTAAATCTACAGAATTAATGACTTGGCCTTTCATTGTTGGCTGGCAGCACTCATTTTTCCATTTTAGTGTTTTTCTAAGCGGTACGTTCTCTGATTGCCTCTGCGTTAGATAAACTTCCTCTCAAACATCTCAGAACCGAAACTGTGGCCTTTGCGTAGCCAATGGCAAGCTGAGTACAGACCTTCTCCGTAGACACATAAACTTGCTTTACTCACTTGGAGAACCTCTGGAGCAGTTCAGACTTTGGTCCTGATAGTTTCTGGTGGTAAATGTTCCTGCTGAACTGCGGTGAGAGGTGTATGCAAAGAGCACTTTTGATATTATGAGTGGCGAACATCGTCTGAAACCCGCACTGTGCAAGACAGGCAAAGCAAGTTTTGAAGACAACGACGACGACGTCTTGTTCGTGCCTAAATAACAACTGTCGTCCCTCAAGCTCCAGAAAACGTTGCGGTAAGATCGCTTATCCTGAAAGGCAACGCGCTGCCGGTGTTTCCTTCAAGTCGCTAAGTAGTGTCTGGGTGACGATTTGACTAATTTTCCTGCCGCGGTGCTCTGCGCGAGGGATCTAATCAGCGAGCAAATTGCAGGTCTGGCTGCTGCTGCAGACCATGCCTTATCTTCTTGTCTTGCTCTTCGGGTTCAGGGGACCTGCTTGGCTTTGTCATTTTAAAGCAAGCTCCCAAACTTTTTATTTTAGGGTGGTATTACTAGATTAGAGGCTTTACCGTAAGGCTCGGGCACACAATAGCTGCTGGTTTAAGTAACTTCTCCGTAAAAGCTGCGCTGCGGCAGTGTGCACGCGGGCTTTATGTCAGCAAAGCGCTGCGATTTTGTTTAACCGCGGGAAGCTTGTTGGGCTCTTTGAATCGCGGCGGCAGTGTGGCAGGTTAAGAGCCTTTCCGTGGAGAGTCCCTGTGACTCAGCTGCTGCGTAGTAACATCCAGCTTGAATCACCGCTGCACCGATAATCACGTTAAATATAGCCGTTCTGTCCAAATTCTCCTGTCATTCTGAAAAATTCCATTACATTGCATCCTTTTAACCTGGTTACCTTGTTTGCTGTGGCCTTTCAAAGGGATCCCTTCGTTTCCTCTGCCCTATTTTCCCTGGCCGTCTCTGTTGCAAGGATGACAGGGATAGAAGAGAAATTTTTGCTCTCCCGCAGGGACAGAAGTCTGATTTGCTCACGTAAGGCATCACTCATATAATCAAGCCTTCCTGGTTCTTTGTTCTAGGCACCTATTATTGGAAGAGGAGGATGCTGTGAGTTGCTGAGGACTCTTACAAAGAACATGGGAGGTTTGAATAAAAAGGCAGCAGGTTCAGAAGAAGGATTTGGTAGCCTGTAGTCCTTTCCTTCTCACCACGTATAATATGTGGGAGTTGAGACTTGGGTCATTTGTCAGTCCTACGTAATAAAAACGGATCCTAATGGCTTGCAGTCCTTGGCCACTTTAGGCTAAAATTGCTGTAACAGGTAACAGTTTTCAATATTGTCATTCCAAAAGTGACAGTATAGAAAATTAATCGCTTTCGTAACAATAACTTCCCTGTTTCTCTAGTCCAGAGGCTCCGGATCTTCAAAGCTGTGGGCGATGGGTGGGCCAGCTGAAACTCTTCCAGTTCCAATAGCAGCTTCTCTCCTGTTTTGTTCTCCGGAGTGGTGGAACTTGGCCTTCTACGTCTTTGAGCATTTGTTTCGGCGTGTTAGAGTTTGAGAAAGATTGGGAAAATGGGCCAGGAATAACTTTGCCTTAAAGTTACTGACTTTAGGGTAGGGAATAATTCCATTTTAAATGGTAGCGGTGGTGAGAGGAGTGGGCTGTGTACTAGGAAACTCATCACTACCCGAGTTGCTAAAAATGTTTTATTTAATGGATTCTTTTTATGAGCACCCAAAACCACGCTGACTTCCGTGTCATCCTGTTCTTCCTTCAAAGCACCGAGTTAACCGGCACTGTTGATGTTAGCTTGAGTCTGCTATCTTCCAGCCAACTTAATTTTCTGCTCTGATGAGCCATCTTAAAAAGCGCAGTAGCCCAGCTTAAAAACCAGCTTTGAGTCCTAAAGACTTAAAACTCTTTATTTAAATATGCCTTATGCAAAAGGAAGGTCCTGACTTGACTAGTACTGCAGGTATTTCAATGACTAGCCTCGCTTTGCAGCTTGGTTATCCCACAGCAGTCTCTCTTGCAGTCTGTAACTCTAACCACAAATCCCAAAGTTTTGAGTCAGCTCCTCATCTCTGCTTGGCTCCGGAGTATTTCTCCCGCCACCTCCTACAACTCCTCTTCGCTTGGCTTTCCCACTTGCCAGCACAGCAATCGTTACCTGCTCTGGCGCTGAATAAATAGCAATTAATCATCCTGACAGCTATGCGGTGACTTCCAGGGCACCTACTATGAAATGGTATAAGACCAAATCTTATTTTACCGTGTCTACCTTAGCCGGGCAGCTGTGCTTCCTCCTTTCCTTTACTGCTCATATACCGTAAACTTTGTCCTATCCGCGTTTTTTCCTGTTGTGTCGGTGTAGTATTAATATGTTAAAGAATCGCGATGTGCGTGCGCTAGTCTTACCCGGGTGTCGACATCTGCTTTTGGAGGTAGGGTGCCAGGCGAGATGGGCTTCTGGCCAGCTCAATGCTATTCTTCTAGTGACTTGGCACCTCAACAAGTTCAGATGAGGACTGAATGCCCGGGGAAGGGGATGAGGATGGGGGTGTGTTTGGAAGTGCAACTAGTCTTACATATCTCATTCCTTTCCACGGGGTTACAACGCTGGTGGTCTCCTTTTTTGCCCTGACGTAAAAAATGCCCCTGTGTCCCATGGCGGTTGGGCTATGTTTTTAGGTCTCAGGATTTCCTGGGCATATCTACAGGCATTTGTACACATGTTACTCATCTGCACGTTCATGAAGCTGGAGACTGGCTGGGTCCCTGGTGTATTTTAGCTGCCAGGTATGTAGATCCTGCCCTTGATCTGTAGATCCACACTTTCAGAAGTGCTCAGGTACCAGGCTGCCTTGCTGGAAGAGCAGACTTGGACGTGTGTTTCAACTGGGAGAAGGGTTAAAACTCCTTGGACCCTCTGTCTATCCATGCAGTCTCTACTAACCTGAGTTTTAATGTTTTCTCGTTGGGCTGTAGGCTCTTTGGTAGCTCGTGCGTGTACGGCTATAGCTTTAATGCTGGATTCTAGCCAGCGTGTTTCTATAGCATCGACCTGTTCGTGTCTGTTGGGATACAGCCCTAAAAAGCACTTAAGGGATGGCAAGCTAGACTGAGGGTCTGGCAGGTCAGTACTTCACGGTGAGTACTCATGCAAATGTACATGTGTAGCAGTGCAGGAGTCCTCCTGTCTGTCTTGTGTAGAGTGAGTTGAACTTAAAGCATGTGGTGTGTCAGCTACTCTACTGTGACGCCCTCATTCCCCATTACTAGACCCAAGCCTGAGGGTTTGATGTCATAGAATCACAGAATGGTTTGGGTTGGAAGGGACCTTGAAGATCATCCAGTCCCACCCCCCTGCCCTGGGCAGGGACCCCTCCCACCAGCCCAGGGTGCTCAGAGCCCCGTCCAACCCGGCCTTGAACACCTCCAGGGATGGGGCAGCCACAGCTTCTCGGGGCACCCTGGGCCCGGGGCTCACCACCCTCACACTCAAGAATCTCTTCCTAATATCTCATCTAAATCTGCCCTCTTTCAGTGTCAAACCATTCCCCCTCATCCCATGGCTCCACTCCCAGACCAAGAGTCCCTTTCCTGGAGCCCCTTTAGGGACTGGAAGGGGCTCGAAGGTCTCCCCGGAGCCTTCACTTCTCCAGGCTGAACACCCCCAACTCTCTCAGCCTGTCCTCACAGCAGAGGGGCTGCAGCCCTCTGATCTTCTTTGTGACCTCCTCTGGCCCTGCTCTAACAGGTCCATATCCTCTTTTCTTGGAAGGTTTTTGAGTCTCTATTACCCTTGGTAGCTTCCAAGAGGCTGAGAGAGTTGGGGATGTTCAGCCTGGAGAAGAGAAAGCTCCAGGGAGATCTTACTGCGGCCTTCCAGTCCCTAAAGGTGCTCCAGGAGAGCTGGGGATGGACTTTTTACAAGGCCAGGTAGTGATAGGACGAAGGGGAATGACTTTAAACTGGAAGAGGGCGGGTTTAGATTAAACATTAGGAAGAAATTCTGGACTGCGGGGGTGGTGAGGCACTGGCCCAGGGTGCCCCGAGAAGCTGTGGCTGCCCCATCCCTGGAGGTGTCCAAGGCCGGGTTGGACGGGGCTCTGAGCACCCTGGGCTGGTGGGGGTGTCCCTGCCCAGGGCAGGGGGGTGGAACTCAATGATCTTCAAGGTCCCTTCCAACCTAAACCATTCTGTGATTCCACCCTGGCAGATCTATCATGACATGGGTTTGTTACCTATAGCACTGTAGAACCGGACCCTCATCTTGAAGGTCAGCGTTGAGTGGAAAACCCCTGATAAATAAGCTGTCCTCTCTGCCCGCCGTGCAGGATTACACTCTTAGGGATACCTATTTCTGTAGGCCGTTGGCTCAGCCTTGCTCCAGCAGCAGACGTTACCAATACCACCAATGATGCAATTTTCTTAAACTCATTACTGTTGCTGTGCCCCTTCTCCCTGAAGACCATGCTCTGCCTTATTATGTTGGGTTGGGTGTTTTTTTCCCTCTCTTCATCTTACCCTTCCCAAGGCTCCAGCGGTTCCACTCAGCCTTTGTTTCTTCTCCTGCCTGTTACGCTAAGCCAGGATTTGCCTGTAGCTGTAGCGGGCTGGGGAGGTTTTAAGAAACGTGCTGTGGGATTTGCTGGGAAATTTGCCCCCTTCTGCCTTTATTTCTCACTTTTTGCTTCTGCTCCATTTCTACTCTCTTGCTTTTTCACACCTTTTGCTTCCTCCTTCTCAGCTGTTAGCAGAGCCTTTATCCCTGGGATGAGAGAGTTGGTATTCTGGCAGAAAGCTGCAGAAACAAATACATTTTTAAAAAGAACCCCAACCCTTTCTGGCTGCTTTTCCTGCAGCTGTTGGAGTCCAGTGGCACTGCGGAGGTGTGCTACCACCATCTGCAGATGAGAGGGGCTTCAGGAAGCTGCTGCTTCTCATTTTGCAGTCCTGTTCCCCTGGGAAGAGCCCACGTGTCTTTGCTTCTCCTCCCACCACTTTTTGGGTCATTCTCTGCCCGAGTTGTCTCACATCTCACTGCAGGAGCCTGAATATTGCTCTTCCCCATGCTCTTGCCGTGACGGCTTTCCTGGTGCCCAAGTTGCTGTTTCTCCTCTTCTCGTAGCTTGGGTTTTCTCCAACTGTCGAGCTGCTGCTACAGTCACACTTTTTGGTTTGGTTTTTGGTTTTTTTTTTTCCTGTTCCTTTTTTCCTCCCGCCCCCGTTGATCTCGCTACCATTCCTTCGGTATTTTGTAGGGAAAAGATGTTTTCGCACTTCAGGATCTCATGGAGGCTTTGATGCTCACATATGCAAACTTATTTACATCTTCTTTGTACTGCTGGTACCTTGCCGCGTCTTTCAGGTGGCATATTGTTGATATAGCTCTGCTGTATCCTGATGGGAATTCACCGTCGTGCTGAGAGGCGACTGCTAGCAGCTAATCCCTGTAAAAAATGGCATTAATTTCTGGCTGTTTTAGTGGGTGGGCGGAGTTGTTTGACCACTGTGAGCTGTAACCACGTGTTAACAAGCGGCTGAAATGAAGATCCAGGGTGTGGATTTTGGAAGAACATGGTGAAAACATAAGCTATGCGAAGAATGTCCTCTGATCTTCAATCGAGCCACAGTAAAATGGCTCTCAGTTCTGTCAACTTGTGATTAAACGATAAAATCCTTGATTGCCGTACGCCTGCTTCCGCGAGACTGACATGTGCAAACCTCATGAAGTTCAATAAGGGCAAGTGCAGGGTCCTGCACATGGGTTGGGGTAATCCCATGCCCAAATCCAGGCTGGAGAGAGAATGGATGGAGAGCAGCCCTGCCAAGAAAGACCTATGGATGCTGGGAGGGGGAGAAGCTCAACACGAGCCGGCAACGTGCGCTGGCAGCCCGGCGAGCCCCCGGCACCCCGGGCTGCATCCCCAGCAGCGTGGCCAGCGGGGCGAGGGGGGACTGTGCCCCTCTGCCGCGCTCTGGGGAGCCCCCCCTGCAGCGCTGCCTCCAGCTCGGGGGCTCAGCACAGCAGAGACACGGCCCTGGGGGAGCGGGGCCAGAGGAGGGCCCGGAGATGCTGCGAGGGCTGAGCCCCTCTGCGGGGAGGACAGGCGGGGAGAGGGGGGGTTCAGCCTGGAGAAGAGAAGGCTCCACGGAGACCGCAGAGCCCCTTCCAGTGCCTAAAGGGGATCCAGGAGAGCTGGGGGGGACTCTGGGTCAGGGAGGGGAGCCACGGGACGAGGGGGAACGCTTTGGCACTGACAGAGGGCACATTGGGATGAGATCTTGGGAAGGAATCGCTGCCTGTGCGGGCGGTGAGCCCCTGGCGCAGGGTGCCCCGAGAAGCTGTGGCTGCCCCATCCCTGGAGGTGTCCAAGGACGGGTTGGACGGGGCTCGGAGCACCCTGGGCTGGGGGGGGTGGCCCTGCCCAGGGCAGGGGGGTTGGAACGAGATGGTTTTTAAGGTCCCTTCCAACCCAAACCATTCTGTGGTGCTGAGCCTCTTGGGAGGGCGGTTTGAGGCCCTGTGTCTCCGCTTGGTGAGGTGCCTTCAAAGTGGGGATTTGGGAGGCTTTCCCTTAGCTGCGAGTCTATATGTGCGTCTTGGTGGAAGGTGAAGGTTTCTAGATCTTGTAAAAACAAGCTTTTCACTGCTGCTCTGCTAATTTCATCCACGGTTAGATTTTTGAGTCACGTGTGCAAAAGTCGTTGCTGAGTATCTGTTGCCCTCGCTCTTAGAATGGTTGCACATGACTCCTGTCCATGGATGTCCATCCCAGTTGCCTTGGGCAAAAACACTACTGTAATCTCTCCGTGGAGGAATTTACCAGTTGAGAGGTATTTTGAGGGAAGGAGTAGGTTGGAGCACACTTGGGTCATCCAGCTCCTTGTTTTAATCTGAGGAAGGCATGGCTCCGTGCGACGGAGATGGGAACACGATGCGTGCAGGGTAGCCGATGGGCTAGCTGGGCAACCAAAATAAATAGTGCGGAGGAGGAGGAGGAGACAGGTTTTGATGTGGTAGGGAAGGAAGACTGGTGTAGGCTGGTGTGGAGTTGCTCTGAGCCTTGAAGACAGGAGGAATTTAAACCGGATTCTCACACTGAACCTGAAGATGAGTTACCCGTTTGCTTCTGGTATGTTGATGGGCAGCGTTGTTTCGCCCTGCTACCGATCTCTATATAATATAATTTATTTTTTTGAGAGTCTTTAGTGCAAGTGCAAGCCTGGAGGAGCGATCTGGTGTAGAAGGGAACCCGAAGGATTAAAATGGGCTCGTGCGTGCGATCCCACGTGGCCAGCCGTGTTTCGGGGAGCACACAAACCGTGCACGGCGGCGGATCGGCGCGTATAACCTTCTGAGGTGACTTACTGAGCTTACCCTCACCGACAGCTGCGGCAGGATTTTAAGCTCTGAAGCAAAACCTGGTTTATGATCCCGGTCCGCGGGTATGTTACAAAGCTAATAATGGCGGATGGTAAGGAGTCTTCTGGCTCCTGGCAATTAAACATGCTGCTAACGATGAAATTTCTCATTACTTCCCTGGTGATTGCGGAGGGACGCTCCTGGTGCAGCCCCCTCGTGCTGCAGCCATTTCACGAGCAGCTTCAAATACAGTTACGCAGCAATTAAAGAATAAATAAATAAATAAATAAAATAAAATGTGCATATCTTAAGGAGACAGATTGCTGCCTTCATCTGTCTCCCTGATCAGATGCCAGGGCTGCACTGTGCTGCAGCGACTTCGGTCGTCTTCTTTTCAGCCTGTACCTTCCATATATCACCGTCTATTTTACTGAAATGTTCTTCTCCTGGGTGATTTTGGACCATCTAGAAAGACTTGCCGCTGTAGGCAAGTACCCAGCTGTCTGCTTGCCCACTGAACTTGTGAAAACCTTGGAAGCATTCTGGTCCAAAGGTGACCTGCAAAGCGGGAGGAATATAGAGGAGCGGGAGGAGAGTGGAGACAGCGCGCTTGGCTCTGGGAAAGGCTGATTTAAAGCAAAACTTCTGCTTGTTTTGCTGTGGTGTTTTTCATCAAAATCTGAATTTTCTATGTAGTTTTCAAAGGTTTCTAAGCAACCCTCGTGTGCGGTTTGTCTTGGCGTGATCCCAGCATCCTCTCTCTTCCTTTGGGTTGTCACCAGCCAGGAAGTTTCCTGCTGACTTGGAGTGGTAGGAGATGGCCGTCAACGTTCTCCGCTTCGGAAAACCCACTGTCTGCCGCCGCCGGCCGATGTAGCCGGCTGTGTTAGCGCCTGGAGGTCTACACGGCAACGCTGATGATAAGGGTTCAAGCCCTTCCGAGATCACGTGCGGAGACGACATCCCCTTGACCTTGTAAATGAAGGGAAATGCAATCCCGCCACCACCACCCCCCTCCTCAACTCGGGGAGAGTGAGAAGCGAGATCTGGCAAGCGTCCATTGTGGCTTCTAACGCAGTCTAAACTGTTTGCTCTGCCGTGGTCTTCTACGTGCTCCTCTGCTTTTTTTCCTTGTTTGCTACACGTACCGGGTATAAAAACTAACGCCGCCTGTTCAACTGCATCTCCGCAGTCCAAATCTTGGAGTGCTTACATTTCGATGTCGTCATTTGGTGCCCGGCTTCCCCTTCCTTCCTCCTAGCCTTTTGCAAATCTGACCTTAAAGAATGAAGATGGAAAACAAGACTCATTGTGGACCGGGTAGCACTTCTTTGGGGGATTAATTTTTTTCTGTATCGGTGAAGTTGCTTTACTGGCTCTCCTGATGTTGCACTCTCCTGGTTTGAGCAACACAGAACTAATTTCTCTTCTAATGCTTGGGAAAACTGCACTTTTAGAAGGCTCCAGTGTCTGAATTTGTGAAAATATTTACTTTATAGCCAGCTATCACAGAATGGTCAGGGTTGGAAGGGACCTCTGGAGATCATCTAGTCCAACCACCTATGCGATGTGGGTTTCAAGGTCTCGGTGTTTTCGAGCTCTCCAGGTGTGGGGATGAGGAGGAGCGAGACCTGAGCACTTGACCCAAGCTGGCCAACAGGGTTATTTCATACCATGAACGTCGCATTCCATATAAATTAGAAAATTTGCTGAGGAGTCCTCCCTCTCCCATGATGGCTGCGATCCTGAGGACTTCTTGCCCCCAGTGCCGGACCCCCGACCCCTTCCCTTCCTCCCGAAGCCGTAGCGCTCCCAGTGTCCCACATTTGCTGTCCCCTGCTTGGAGTGCATGTCTTCCTACAGATAGACTGGGCTGAGTATGATCCTTTTAGATTTTATATTCATATCGGGATCAATATTGGTTCTTTAGTATCATTAAAGTTAATTATTTTGTCTTATTCTATTAAATCTGTTTGTATTTCAGCTCCAGGGTCTCTTTGTTTTTTCCCAGTTCCCCTTTCCAGGTGGGGAGGGGTCATCAGGTGAGAGAATAATTGTCTAAACAACAATCAATCATTGTGGATTTCGCAAACCATAACATGCACACAATGCTGAGGAGGTATCTAACTGCACGTAATCTCTTAATTTACGTTTGCATGGCTTCTTGGAAAGGTGACCCCGTCTAACTGTGAAATTGTGCAATTGTTGGTATTTTTCCACCTGTAAGCAGGAACCGTAGGAGTTCAGCCACTCTTCAAGAAATCATCTTGCGTAATACTGAATTTAGGGAAATGAAAAGATAATTTATGCCATTGAGAGCATGTACTTAAGTCCTCCACGGGTTCTCAACTTAGTTTCTTAAGCAATCTTCCTAGTTAATAATAAAAATTGGGGGAAAAAAGGCGCAAGAGTATCCTGCTTTGTGTAGTTGAACAAATGAGACACAGAAGCAACTCTGTATGACTCCCTTGGAAGAGGAATTCTGTTGAAGTTAACAGACTGTGCTCTTAAATCGTTATCCCAGTCTTCATTCTGGCAGCCTTTCTCCACAAAGGTGAATTCTCATGGCCGTGGGATTTGGTTTAGGCACAGCTTGCCTCTGCTTCTGCTGAGGCTCCTCCGGTGTGGAGGAACCCGGGCTCCCTCCCCTCGGGGTGAGGTGCCATCCCCCAGCAGCACCGTGCTTCTGATGACGCGGTCCTGGACGGAAGGAACGGGGCCGAGGGACTTTGCTTCTTGCTGGAGCATTCCAGTTTTCTGTGAAAAGTTTGGTTTGAATTTTTGACTTTAAGGGTGGTAAGGCACTGGCCCAGGTTGCCCAGAGAAGTTGTGGAAGCTCCATCCTTGGAGGTGTTCAAGGCCAGGCTGGACGGGGCTCTGAACAACCTGGGCTGGTGGGAGGTGTCCCTGCCCATGGCAGGGGGGTTGGAACTCAATGATCTTCAAGGTACCTTCCAACCTAAACCATTCTGTGATTCTATGAATAAAAGCTGCTCTCAAATTGCAACAGCAGTGTTTTGCTGAGGGCTGCTGTTGAACTCGATGCCTTTTTGGAGGAGTTAAATGACCGTGGAGGGAGGAAAAGCTAGGTGATGTCTTGTGTTGGGGGATAAAGATGCCAAACTGTCTCATAACCAAAATCACAGAATCACAGAATGGGTTGAGTTGGAAGGGACTTCAAAGATCATGTAGTTCTAACACCCCTGCCACGGGCAGGGACACCTCCCACTGGACCGGGTTGCTCAAAGCCCCGTCCAACCTGGCTGTTGTTCTTGCTGAACATCTCCGCTCTGCAAGATTCAAGGTTGGGAGGAGCACTGCAGCAGTGACCTTCTGAGGATTACGCTGAGCTGGTGTTAGGATGGCCTTGAGGACATCTGAACCACTGTGCTACACTTCCCGTATTTAAAACACAGCCAAGGCAGCTTGTCGTGCAATGACAAGCTCCTGTGTGCCGAGCAAAGTGGAAGAGCTGCAGTAGGCATCTGACACACTGATGATATTAAACTATTTCTAGCAACTGTCCCCGTCGTGGCATATGACCTAACTCTCAATACATAGCTGTCATGGCAACTGTAAAGGGCAGCGTTCTTTCTAGCTAATATTTAAGGTGGGCAGATAATAGTTTTCTGCCTTGGGCAAACAAGAATCTATTTGGTTTGAAGCCTGAGACAAGAAGCCTTGTCTGGGTTCTCTGAGCTTTTCTTGAACCAGTTGGACTCCAGGTGGCCCTGAGAGGAAAGGAGGTTGTTCAGCTGTCCTAATGGACTGCTAATAGATTACTAGGAGATAATTAAAATTACTCTTCAGCAGCTTTGTAATCATCCCTTGCATTTGTTTGCTGCTTGAGACGCGGCAGCTGTGTTGTAAACAGAAGAGATCTGGTAGAGTGAGGTCTCCTGGCTGTCTGCTGGTGGGTTGGGCACTTGTCTCCATGTCTGTTGGGTTTTTGCACAGGTGGGACCTCAGAACTTGATGAGTTGTGATGCTTCGTTTAGTTCCAGAGCAGCACAACCTCGCTAGCGAGCAATCTATATCGCAGGCTTCAGCCAAAATGGCCACTAACTGCACCAGGTTCTCCAATAGACATAGAGATCTTGGATTTTGGTTGTAACTTCTTTGCCTTGGTGATGGCCAACACTACTGGGAGGGACAGTGCGGCTGTCAGTGGGCATCTGGTGATGGTGGATGGGAGCCTGGGGCCAATGGTGTTTGGGTTTTTTTTCTTATTATGGAAAGATAGTAGAAAGAGGGAAGATACTAAACACATTGAGTCACTTGAAGACACTTGCTCTTGACTGCAGACCTCAAAGGCTACAAAACAATTTTGGTTTTGGTGTTGGGCTGGCTTTCTTTCCTTTGAAGGTACCAGCACCAGCAACACCAGCTTGGCTCACTGGAAGATTTCATAGAATTGTAGAATCATTCAGGTCGGAAGGGACCTTAAAGATCATCGAGTTCCAACCCCCCTGCCATGGGCAGGGACCCCTCCCACCAGCCCAGGGTGCTCAGAGGCCCATCCAACCCAGCCTTGAACACCTCCAGGGATGGGGCAGCCACAGCTTCTCTGGGAAACCTGGGCCAGGGGCTCACCAGCCTCACAGAGAAGAATTTCTTCCTTAGATATCTAAATCTCCCCTCTTTCAGTGTCAAACCGTTCCCCCTCGTCCCATCGCTCCCCTCCCTGACCCAGAGTCCCCCCCAGCTCTCCTGGAGCCCCTTTAGGCACTGGAAGGGGCTCTGCGGTCTCCGCGGAGCCTTCTCTTCTCCAGGCTGAACCCCCCCTCTCCCCGCCTGTCCTCCCCGCAGAGGGGCTCAGCCCTCGCAGCATCTCCGGGCCCTCCTCTGGCCCCGCTCCCCCAGGGCCGTGTCTCTGCTGTGCTGAGCCCCCGAGCTGGAGGCAGCGCTGCAGGGGGGGCTCCCCAGAGCGCAGCAGAGGGGCACAGTCCCCCCTCGCCCCGCTGGCCACGCTGCTGGGGATGCAGCCCGGGGTGGGTTTTTGATCTCGTTGATTTTCCAAAAGCTGCAGCCTCCAGATGTCTTGAAGCCACTCTACAGAGGCTGGCAAAGAGCAGTCCATTGTGCTTGTGTTAGTTTAGGAAGCAGTAAATCTACTGGGGACCTGATTCAGCTGAAAAATAACAGGCAAAAACTGTTAATGCTCCAGTGAGACAGGGTAAGAAGGGGCTCCTGGTGATGAAGAGAATATGGGGAGGAAGACAACAAGTGTAAGACTGCTATTCTGTTGGCTGACATTTGTTGGCTTGAGGTAACCATGGGAGATCACAGATCTCAGGGGACTGGGTAAAGTCTCTTCTGATGATACTGCAATAATCGTTGAGGACGCCTTTGCTGATTCTTCCAGCAATGGCAGAAGTCTTTGTCGTGGACTTCTGCATCCTGATGGGTTGTCCTTGATTTTAAGGAAACCCGACTAATTCTGTGCACTGAACACCTGGGTAGCTGGTGTGCTCTCAGCCCTTAGGTCCACAAGTTGCATCTCCGTTTTGATCCCACACGGATGGAAAGAACTCCCAATACCCTTTTTATGAATTACAGAACCAAATATAAACTCTGATTTTATTAAATAGAATTAGCAGACTAAAGCCCTGATTGAGAAGGGTTTACAATAATCTCTCCGAACAAGTGAAGTGGTGATATCCCTCCTGCCTGTGGACTGGGCCTTACTCCCCTCCGTGGTTTTGGGGAGGTTTTGTAATATGGCTTTTGCAATACTGTTTTGTCAAGCACTTGTGTCTCTTTCTGACTAAGAGTTGACTTACAAAGCTGTCCCTCCCAGAGGATGACAGAGAAAAGGGCTGGTAGAGCATGGTAGAGTCATCTTCTGTTGACTTCTAAGTTAATATATCTTAAGTATTTTGTTTGGGCTTTTTTGAGTCGCTTTTTATTTGGTGTAGGTGAAGCGAACTGCTTCTTACCAAACTAAAATTACCACCTCACCCAGAATAATTCACTTGCGTCTGGGAAGCGGTCGGTGAATTTTTAAAAAGCAGCATGAGAAGCGATTATTGTTACGGAAGGAGCAGGCTCCGCAAATGCAATTCGGGAATATTAAACTTTAACATTTTCACTGCTGTCCTACGCTTTCCCAGAATCAACCAGACAAGTGGGTTTCCCGCCCTGTCAACCTTCGGAGATGAATATTCCCTTTATCACTCTGCCTGTCTTTCGCTATGACGTATGTCCCGCAGTACGACATTGGAGAAGCTTAAATACCGCAGGGTAACAAAACAAATGCTGTGAGGACTGGAACAAAAGTGGGTGTTTTAACGGGAAGACTCATGCAAGCGCTCCTCAATTCGGCATTCGGGCTGCTTTTGTGGGGCTGGCAGTTCAGCCAGGGCTCAGCGTCTTGCGAAATGAAGTTGAGAGCATTTCCTTTGAAGGACAACGGGAACGTGAGGCTGCTCTTCTAATGTGATTGACATATTCTTCAGTAGCATCTAGTTTTGTTTTTTTAGAGACTGTTTCTTGCTTTGAGGAACTCATATCTCCACCAGAAAACACAGTCCAACATCTGAGACGGAAGTTATGACGAGCGCTGCAGGAAGAGTTAAGCGATGAGATCTTCATGAACATGTTGTCCTAGATGTGTGAGGATGGGAAGGAAACTTAAGCTGCTTTTCTAGAAAGATGAGCATGAATCACTTGGGTTTCTGTCCTTTGTGAGTAATGCTGTGAATCTGTGGTGCTTGCAATAATGCTTTCACAACCCACCCGTGCCATACTGCGCGCATATAAACTTCTATGGAGTAGCGTCTCTTAGCTGTGCCTCCAGTTGGGTGAACTAAAGTTTAAAATAAAATTAAAGAAAAAAGTGTTGACGTCCTCGTGTGCTTTCTAAAAATACGAGCGCGCTTCCCTTGTGTACGGTATTAGCATCATTAAACTCTTGTCGTTGGCATCGCAGTTCTGCAAGGAGCCACGCGGGCACAGCTGAAGGAACACGTTCAAAACGGGGTTTGTCATCTGCAAGCTGTTGTGGTTCCCATGACCTGCTACTTTGTGAGAAACCCTTCGGGTTGGAAGTTTGCTTTATGGTCACAAACACTGCTAAGGAGTGGGTCACTACTGAGGATTTTTAAAATATTATTATTTATTATTATTATTATTATTATTATTATTATTATTATTGACACCTTACTGCAGCCTTCCAGTCCCTAAAGGGGCTCCAGGAGAGCTGGGGAAGGACTTTTTGCGAGGGCATGCAGTGATAGGACGATGGGGAATGGCTTCAAACTGGAAGAGGGGAGATTTAGATGAGATGTTAGGAAGAAATTCTTGACTGTGTGGGTGGTGAGCCCCTGGCCCAGGTTGGCCAGAGAAGTTGTTGAGGCCCCATCCCTGGAGGTGTTCAAGGCCGGGTTGGACGGGGCTCTGAGCACCCTGGGCTGGTGGGAGGTGTCCCTGCCCATGGCAGGGGGTTGGAACTCGATGATCTTCAAGGTCCCTTCCAACCTAAACCATTCTATGATTATTTTTTGCACAGTAGTTCCCCCTGTGCAAACAATCCAGAGGAGTGAAAGTATCTGGATCACAGGGAAAACTAGATATAATCTAAAATGCTGTGAGTCACAGAATCACAGAATGGGGGGGGTTGGAAGGGCCTTCTGGATCTCCCCCAGTCCCACCCCCTGCCAGAGCAGGGTCCCCTCCAGCAGTGGCACAGGACGGCGTCCAGGCGGGTTTGGGATGGCTCCAGAGTGGGAGACTCCCCCACCTCTCTGGGCAGCTGTGCCACTGCTCTGCCGCCCGCACAGGGAAGAAGTCCCTCCTCGTGTTGAGATGGAACTTCCTATGGTCCAGTTTGTGCCCGTTGTGTACCTCTTGTCCACCTTGCTTATTTTCTGAAAGACTCCTTCAACTCAAGGAGTTATTTTGGTTGCTCCTGTTGTATAAGCAGTACCTTCCTTCCTGTGGAAACCTTCTTTCCACCCTCGCTGGCTTGTGGGGATACTCAATATTGCAAATCTTGTTAAATTACCTGGGTAAAACCTGGATATCGGCAGTGGTGGGGGCATCATGTGCTTTCCCAGAGACATACCCTTATCTCAGTCCTTTGGTAACTAAATTGCACCTTTGCAAATTATTCTTGAAAGCCACAATCTGCTCTAGTGAACAGATTTGCTACCTTTATTTGTCCTTTGCTTGCAAACTCTGCTTTTGACTTTCAGTGGGCTGTGCAACTGGGAGGTGGTCCTCATCATCAGCGTGGAATAGCGGGAACCATCCTGTGTGGTTTTATTATCCTTCCTTTTCCGCTTCAGTTCTCTAAAGTGGTACAGGAGCGCTGCTTGCTGGACGGAGACCGGGTGCTTCGCCAGTGACCTGCCAAGATGATGTAATGGTGCTATACGCAGCCAATATTTAAAGTCAGTAAGTTGGAAGGAGGAAGGAATCCTTCAGGGAGACGAGGAGACCTCTCAATGGTGACTAGCTCTCAGCCCTGGCATCCCTAAACCCTTCTGCTCCACATCCACGCCCCAAGCACACACCGTGCGGACTGACCTTGGGTTTAATGACTAAGCCCCACTCTTGGGTATTTACTACGTGCGTACGTGTTCTGTGGCACTTAGATATGGTAGAAGTTGAAAGGAATTGAATAGATTTCCTAACCTAATGATCCGTGGATCCTAGATTCTGGATGATACCTCTGGAATTTACTGGTAGGAGCAGCCAGGTGGTAAATATTCCCTGCCGCTGAGCTCGGTCTGCTCTGGCCCCTCAGCCCTGTTGCCGGTGACCTAAGCTGGCACGGGCTTAGGTATGACGTACTGCGGCTCTGCGTGCAGTATCATCAAATTCAGCCTGAAAATTCACACAGCATCTCCTCTTTGTTCAGTGCTCGGCATTGGGCTGACTTCACCTTCCAACCTTCACGCATGGTAGTACTGGTCTAACGGGATGAGGAAGCTGGTGATCAGATCAGAGGATATGGAGGTCTTGCTGGGAGAGGAGGCTTTTGATTAAAGCATGGGCTTTGGAGACAAAGCAGTTGGATTTGGCTCCAAGGCCGCACAATATTTCTTTGAATTGCTTGGTTTTAACCCATGTCGCAACGGATGGTACCTGCCAAAAGGCGCGGAGACTCGGTTGAGGAGCTGCAGAACACAAGAGCAGCCCAGAAGGAATTTGGAGGCATGTTCTCACTACCGGTGGAGTTGGGTGAAATCAGAGAGCAGCCTGCTACTTTAATTCCCCCACCCTGTGCATCTATGTGTTTAAACAAAGGTCTGAATTAGTTTATCTCAAAATAAAGACATGGTGCCAAGCAACAGCAGTAACTCTAGCCCCGGTGTGCCCGAGGTACGGCTCTCCTTTTAGATAACTGGTATTTCCCAGCTGACGGGCAGACGAGACCATGCCGACTTCTTTAAATGTTTACTGGTGTGGTGATGACCATCAGTGACGGGAGGGAGGAGACAAAAGGCACTCCTGAATATTTGATTCCTTGTCCTCTCAGCTTTTCAGTTATTAGTACCGAAAGGTTAAGTGGAGATCAAAAACAAATAGGAAATTTGGGCTGAGGAAGCTGCGTTACTTGAGAGCCCTTTCAGACTCTCTGGGAGGCACTGTAGAAAGGTTAAAATTTGCAGCTCAAATGTTAGCGGTGATCTCGCTTGAGTGAGTGTCTCAAAATATACCTCGAGTATTGGTTCGCAAAGTGAAAGCTTAGAAGCGGTTCTCGGATGAGAGGCGAGAAGGCAGCAGGGCACAGAAGCAGAAACTTGTGAACCTCTAAGATATTGCCTCACCCCCTTGGAATGGCTCGTCACGCAGCCTGGACCGCAGAGGATGATGTGGCGGATTAAACAAGAGGGTCATTGAAGGAGTGGGTGCTCAGCCAGATGTTTTCAGGGACCTTGACAATAGCCCTTTCTTTTCCTGCGCCCCGGATCCCTTCAAAACCCAGTGCGGCTCTGGAAGGAGGGCGGCCCGCGGTGGTAGATGTAGCTGCCGCCTGGGATAGGAGACTTGTCGGTGGAGTGAATGCCCCAGCACAAGAGGAAAGAAGGCGGATAGAGGCTGTCTCTGAGCTGTGGGACTTCTACGGAAGGGAGAATCAACATCCTCCATCTGTCAGAAGTGCAAGGTGGAGACTGGAAGAAAGGAAAGCTCGTTCTAACTTGGATTATCTTTGTGAGACTCGACTGGGGGAAATGTTACATGCGTTGGATTTCTGAGTGCTTTAAAAGATGGTATTTATATCAAGGGTTTGTTTTGTCTCGGGTTTTCATAGCTAAATCCAGCTTTTGTCATTCTACACCTGTGAAAGTAGTGCCACATAATACAACAATTCACTCTGTCCCAGAAACCTAAAGAACTTGTCTTGAAGGTCTGTCTTTGAAGCTTAAGGTCTCAGGTGTGAAGTCATATAATCCTTATCTCTGTGTTATTCATCAGTGGAGAAACTGATGGAAGGTGTTCACGAAGAATCCGGAGAGGCCGTGGAGTCTCCATCCTTAGAGATGTTCAAAATCCAACTGGACACAATCCTGAGCTGCCCATGAGGCAGCAATGTGCCCTGGTGGCCAAGAAGGCCAATGGGACCCTGGGGGGCATCAAGAAGAGCATGGCCAGCGGGGCGAGGGAGGGCATCCTCCCCCTCTGCTCTGCCCTGGGGAGGCCGCAGCCGGAGCACTGTGTGCAGTTCTGGGCTCCCCGGGTCAGGAAGGACAGGGAACCGCTGGAGAGGGTCCAGCAAAGGGCCACAAAGATGATGAGGGGATTGGAGCATCTTCTGATGAGGAAAGGCTGAGGTACTTGGGGCTTTCTACTCTGGAGAAGAGAAGACTGAGGGGGGATCTTCTCAATACTTATAAATCCTTAAAGGGAGGGTGCCAGGGGGATGGGAACAGTCTTTTTCCAGTGGTGCCCAGTGACAGGACAAGAGGGAACGGGCACAAACTTGAGCATAGGGAGTTCCATCTTAACATGAGGAGGAACATCTTTCCTGTGCGGGTGGCAGAGCAGTGGCACAGCTGCCCAGAGAGGTGGGGGAGTCTTCTACTCTGGAGCCATTCCAAACCCGCCTGGACACCGTCCTGTGCCACTGCTGGAGGTGACCCTGCTGTGGCAGGGGGGTTGGACCAGATGATCTCCAGAGGTCCCTTCCAACCCTCACCATTCTGTGGTTCTGAGCAGCCTGCTCTGGCTGACCCTGCTTTGAGCAGCGGGGTTGGACTAGGTGATAGAGAAGAAGAAGTAGAAGCAGGGAAGAAATCAAATATAAGGTAGATACATTTAAGTATTGGACGTTAACGCAAGAAACAATCTGGATAAGGGCTTAATTATACTTTTCATGGCAAATTACTAGAGATCTGTCTGTACAGAGGAAGGTAACGAGAGTGATCGAGGGGGTAAAGCAGATGTCTTAAGAGGCTGTGGAAGGCTGGGGCTCCTCCACTTACAGAAAAGTTGGGGGGTGGTGGTGGGAATATAACGTTTCTGGACTCAAGAGGATGGTGGCAAGGTGGGTGCAGAGCTGCTCGAAGCCCCACAGCACTGGAACCAGGGGAACCTCACGTGAGTCAAAAGGAGATGCATTTGGGATGGGTGAGAGGACTTCTTTTAGGGTGGGGAGTGCATTTCTAGACCTTTATCGCCACAGAAGGTTGTGGAGACAGACAGTATCAGGAGGTTCAAAACAGATTTTTTAATTTAGGGATGTCTGCTCAAACCTTGAGATGACTGAGGGAAGTACAAGGAGGTTGAGATGGTGACCAAGCCATGCTTAAACAGCGTCTCCGGATGCCACCATTGGGAAAGTACAGGACTAGCAGGATTGGT
This sequence comes from Pluvialis apricaria, assembly GCA_017639485.1. Lineage (NCBI taxonomy): Eukaryota > Metazoa > Chordata > Aves > Charadriiformes > Charadriidae > Pluvialis > Pluvialis apricaria. The sequence continues at coordinate 169,707,765 of CM030008.1, forward strand.
GGTCTGGCCCATAACGGTGTATCTAATTTTCACTAATACGCTAGTGAAATCCATAATTTGGATGTGCCGGATCTATCCAGCATCCAAGATAGCACTCAAATTGCTGTCTTGCATGTCTTAGTTTGATTTCTTGTTTCCGTTTCTGTGAAGAACTTGAACGTGTTTGAGAGGCCACGTGGATACTTGAGTTAACGATTTCCAGAATAGACCGAGCCAGGGGTGACCCTCAGGATCTGTGCGAGCCACAAAGATGCTTGGATCGTTTGGGTTGAAAAATTATTTTGTATATCAGGTGGTATATATGTATCTTGAGGGCTTTGAGTGCTGCTTCTCTATGGTAAGGTGCTCAGAGGGTCCGTTTTTTGTGTTCAAGTCTCGGACCAGGATATGAAACAGGATTTTGGGGGTGATTTTTCCTTTCTTTCCTCTTCCTAAGCACTTCATAACTTTGTAAGTTGATACTGCTTAGGCTTGTCTTGCAATGTCTTCTTCCCAATTGCACATCTGGTGGCAGTTTTTCCCCTGGTGACTCCTCTTGAGTAGTCCGAGGACCTCAGCGGCGTATGTGGAGCACGCGTGCAACGTTGGCATGCTTCAGCTTGGTTTTTCTTCCAGCCTTCCTTTACGGGATGGTGGTGTCCTGGTTTGCAGGAGATGCAGCTGCTGAATATCTGCTGGAGTGGGAACTGGGGACAAGGGCACTATTCGCCTTGCAAAATTGCTTGTGCCTTTAAATAGGAAATACAGTTTTATGGCGCTCCCCAAAAACTGCTACGTCATTTCTTAGGGTGAATTGTGAGACGAAGTGGTGTCTCACCTCAACGGCTAATATCCGATAAAATTGGATGCTGTCAAAGTAAAAAGGAATAATTGCAAAAAAGGCTACCCTTAAAAATGAAGTTAGCTTTAAAATAAGAAAATTATTTAGTTAAGGGGTAGATTTAGATGAGATATCAGGAAGGAATTGCTGCCTGTGCGGGCGGTGAGCCCCTGGCGCAGGGTGCCCCGAGAAGCTGTGGCTGCCCCATCCCTGGAGGTGTCCAAGGCCGGGTTGGACGGGGCTCTGAGCACCCTGGGCTGGGGGGGGTGGCCCTGCCTGGGGCAGGGGGGTGGACCAGAGGGTCTTTAAAGGACCCTTCCCACCCAAACCATTCTGTGATTCTGTGATTTACGCTGTGTTCAGCTGTGGAACAGAAAGAACAGAGTTAAAGGATCTGGCCGTGTCTACGGTCACGTTACATTTCTTCAAGGTTTTCATTATAGTTTTAGTAAGAGAATTTTCACAATTGTTTAATCGTTTCATCCTACCTACTTATTCTGTATTTCAAAATAAAAAATGCCAAAAAAAACCCCACCACATAAAAACAAAATAAAAACCCCCAAAAGCCCTCATTTACCAAAAAAAAGAAAAAAAAAATCTAAGTTTGGGCCCTGTAGTGTTTTGACACAGTCTGGTGCCAACGTTTTCCCCCTGTTTTGAGACCTGGATGCCATGTAATTGGCTGTGCTGAGAGATTTCAGGTCCTTGTTCCGCACCAGGCACGGACCAGAGAATCGATGGTCATAAATACAACGGGAAGGACCTGAGAAGCAGACGGGGGAGCAGCAGCATTTAATCCGCAGGAGGGGAAGCGTAGCACTGCAGAGAGCGGCTTTGCCTCTTGCAAGGATGAAAACGCTGCAGCATTGAGATAGGAATTGCTTAGGAACGGCTCGGGTAATTTTAAGTTCACGATAAATGGTGGTGCGTAACTTGTATTTGATTCTTTGAGTTTTATTATTGAGTGCAAACCCCATTTCCTGCTAATTCCTTGGAGCTCCCTTGCCGTTCACAGCAGCGGGGTAGAGGGGAAGAAGCGTCTATGAATTCATAACTTAACAGGGAAATAAACAGCAATTTATACGGCGGAGCTGCTGGATCCCGGCCTCGTTTGGGAGAATTACGAATACAGCTAATAAAGCGTGGAGGGGAACCTGGATCTCAGTGGTCCGATTCCTCCGTCTTCTCATCCCTGACCAAAACACCAAAATGAAATATGCTTTTTTTGATCTTACTTTAAGTTGAAAAGCCTAAATGCAGAGCAGGAATCTGAAGCACTTTTTTTTTTCAACACCTACCTGATACCTGAAATTATCCAGGACTTTCAATGTCTTTTTGGCTTTAAAGATACAATTCTTCTTTTAGACCTGAGGGTGCTTCCATGCCCAAAAGCGCGCGATCTCACCTCTGATATGTTTGTCGATCAAAAAGTTACGGCTTCTCAGAAGAAGAGTGGGGAGGCTCGGAGGGAATAACGAAACATCAAAGTTGTAGCTACGGGATAGCAAAATGAATCGTTAGTAGCTGGAAGTGATTTATGACAGTATGGAGCTCTTGTCAAAAGCACCTACAATTCAGTCATTTTTAAAACGGATTGTGGGCCCAGTGCGCTCGTGTGTCATAAAAGGTAATTTTTCTGTCCACTTTCGAGTGGAAAAAGAATCAAACGGTGTTCAGAAACCGTGGCTCTGCTGTCATCGTTCCGCGTCACCTTTGCAATTTATAAAAGTCTCTTCTCTTTGTATGGAGAATTTCTCCAGAGAGCCGTCCTTTGCGGTGGTCTCAGACCCTCGTGCATGGTGTGAAAGCTCAGCTGTGGCATCCAGGCTGAAAGCGCTCTCCAGCTAAGATATCTAATTGGGGCTGCTGTTGCCTGCTAAATAGGAGAGTGGTTCAAAGGGAGTGTTTGTTCCCGAAGTGTGGCCAGCAGGTGGAGGGAGGTCATCCTCCCCCTCTGCTCTGCCCTGGGGAGGCCGCAGCCGGAGCACTGTGTGCAGTTCGGGGCTCCCCGGGTCAGGAAGGACAGGGAACTGCTGGAGAGGGTCCAGCAAAGGGCTACGGAGATGATGAGGGGATTGGAACATCTTTCCCATGAGGAAAGGCTGAGGGATTTGGGGCTTTTCAGTCTGGAGAAGAGAAGACTGAGGGGGGATCTCATCAATGCTTATAAATCCTTAAAGGGAGGGTGCCAGGGGGATGGGAACAGTCTTTTTCCAGTGGTGCCCAGTGACAGGACAAGAGGGAACGGGCACAAACTGGACCATAGGAAGTTCCATCTCAACCTGAGGAGGAACTTCTTCCCTGTGCGGGTGGCAGAGCAGTGGCACAGCTGCCCAGAGAGGTGGGGGAGTCTCCCACTCTGGAGCCACCCCAAACCCGCCTGGACGCCGTCCTGTGCCACTGCTGGAGGTGACCCTGCTGTGGCAGGGGGTGGGACTGGGGGAGCTCCAGAGAGCCCCTCCAACCCCCACTATTCTGGGATTCTGTGAAAGCACGGATCTGTAGGTGATGTCAGTGGTTCTTGAAAGCATGGTGTTGGGTGAATCGCTGCCTTCCACTACCTGCTTACACCCCTGTCCCATTGCTGCCTTCGGCCTTTTTTGGTCCTGGTGAGCAAACTGCTGGAAATCCTGTCCTACAGTGAGTTTCAGAAATCTGAGTGATGGAAATCCATCGTCAGACCAGCCTGGTGCACTCGGTAATTACACTTGAAAGCTGGTGCTGAACGCCAGGGATTCCCAAAATATTCTGGGCACCAGGGGTCACACAGAATCACAGAATGGTTTGGGTTGGAAGGGACCCTTAAAGGCCATCGAGTCCAATGCCGTGCCATGGGCAGGGCCACCCCCACCAGCCCAGGGTGCTCCGAGCCCCGTCCAACCCGGCCTTGAACACCTCCAGGGATGGGGCAGGCACAGCTTCTCGGGGCACCCTGCGCCAGGGGCTCACCACCCTCACAGGAAAGAATTTCCTCCTAATATCTGATCCAAATCTCCCCTCTTTCAGTGTTAAACCTTTCCCCCTTGTCCCATCGCTCCCGTCCCTGATCAAGAGTCCCTCCCCAGCTCTCCTGGAGCCCCTTTAGGCACTGGAAGGGGCTCTGCGGTCTCCGCAGAACTTTCTCTTCTCCAGGCTGAACACCCCCAACTGTCTCAGCTCTTCAGTGGATGACTTTGTCTCATCGGGTCCAGTATCTTAATTTGAGGTGATCTGCTTCTAAAAGGGAAAATAATAGCACTGAAGAACCCATTTGAGATTGACTGTTCTCCTGACGTGTGCTCAGCTCCAAGCAGGGATATGAAGCCAACACTGACAATAAAGTAATTGGCTCGGAGGCAGGTGATGTTTTGAGTTACTAATGAAATAGATTGCTGAGCTGCAGGTGGTAGAGCTGGAATATTATTGTCTGCCTCAGGAATGATCTGAATTATTATTCATAACATTCAAAGAGCTGCCACGGAAGGTAGTTGCTGTTAACTGAGTTGGCGGTGGATGCGTCTGGGAGCGGAGCTCGGTGTAGCACATCTAAGAAATTGTAGGGCAGGAGATGACTCCCGCTCTGAAGAACTTACGGCTTGGCTAGAGAGGGTCAAAAAAGGGGTGATAAACTAAGCAAACGGACAAAAACAGTTGTTGTTACTGTGCTTTCTGGGATGCTCGCCTTGATAAATCTACTCAAAGGAGGAAGAAACGATGGAAGAAAGGTATTAGCGTGGGCAGAGGAAGCCTAACCGAAGCAGCAACCAGTTCTCTAAAGCCAAAGGCAATGCTCTTGAGGCAAATCTTGGGGCTGGTCCAACTGGAATGGAGTTTCTAGGTGGCTCTTCTCATTTCAGAAAGCTCTGCCATCGTGCGGAGGACAGCAGTGAGGGCATGCACCGCTGCGCGTGGCACGATGGGTGGCTGGAGATGGTGTGTGCCGGGAACGGAGGTGGTCCCCATGGCATTAAAGACGCGGGAGGATAAAGCCGTGGTTAGAGTTGAGAACATGCGGGACTACGGCCTTTAAGGTGTTGAGCGTTTCTTGCTCCGTTTCCATGGTCACAGCAAAAATCCAAGTTTTGGAAGCAAGCTCCCAGCTACTTCATGTAGAAAATCAAACCTATCTCTGCTTTTCCTTTTAAATGGTCAAACCTGCGCCTGATCAACTGAGTCAAAGATGCTTCTGCTCCGTTCTGCTGGTTTTCTGTCTCCTAAATGAGCCTGCTAGGAGGGTTCTGACCTCCAGCTGCTGCTGATTCATATATTCTGCCTTCGGTTTTAATTTGAAAGGCCCGATCAGCTGCATTTTCAACCTGAGCCCGTGTCAGAAGGGTGATGGGAGTGTGGATGTCATCGCTCTACAGGTGCAGAAATGAACATCAAGTAGTGAGCGCCTGGAGTCCGCCCAAGCCCATGGTAAAGCCTTGGATGGGCGCCCAGTGCAAGACCTGGACTTGGCTGCCAAACTCGTCCCATTTCCAACTAATCGGATGTCGGCCTCGCCCTCGCAGAGATCGTTATAATCCGAAAGTCGTCATTCGATGATAAAAACATATTAAGAGAGAAGAGTTTCTAGAGAGAGGTTCGTGAAACCGCTGAAACTGTTATTTTTCCAAACTTTTGCTTGCTGAAATGAGCGTGTTAGTGGAGATTTTCTCTGTGCATACTTTGGAATGCCAATTCTCCTATAGATCTCTGGCGTGGATGTCTTGTATAAATAGACTTTGACTAGTTGTTACTGGAGCTTCCAGTTCCCACGCTGATTCTTATCAAAGAAGATTAGTTCCCAGCCAAAGTTGTTTTTTGTTTTTTTTTTTTCTTTCTTTCCAGGGATTTATCACATCAAAACAAGTCTGTGGCTTACTGCAGTGCTAAAACTGCCACTACTTGGACTAGCAACGACCTGCTGAGCTGCTAGAAAATGGGATGGGGTTGCTTTAGCCCTCCCCGCCTCTTCGTTAAGGCTGGAACCGGGCGCTGGTTCCCGCCTGGCTGATTGCCGTAGCGGGGAGCGCTCTCTGAGAAGCACCCGCCGGGCTCTGCGGGAGTCGAGTTCATCTAAGGATTAGGTGTTTGCAAGATGCCTGTAATTGCCCTGCCAGACCAAAGCCGGAGAAAGAAATCAGGATAGCCACTAAGGAGATATTCCTGCCTCCAGCAGGGCAGCGCCTCAGTTGTTGGCTGCTTTCTTTGAACGCTGAGGTCAACCCGAGAAAAGGCCTTTCTTTAGGAAATCTTCCTGCTTGCTTGGCTAGCCTGGGGTCCGAGCTGGTGGTGTTAATCTAGAGGGGAGCCTATTTTATATATATATTATATATCTATATATAAAATAAATCATAGAATGATCAGTTGGTTTAGGTTGGAAAGGACCTTAAAGATCATATAGTTCCAACCCCCCTGCCATGGGCAGGGACATCTCCCACTAGACCAGGTAAATATATTATATAATTATAAATATATATTAAATATATATAGAATCACTGAGTGGTTTGGGTTGGAAGGGACCTTTAAACGCCATCGAGTCCAACCCCCCTGCCCTGGGCAGGGACACCCCCACCAGCCCAGGGTGCTCAGAGCCCCGTCCAACCTGGCCTTGAACACCTCCAGGGATGGGGCAGCCACAGCTTCTCGGGGCAACCAGAGAACCTAAATGACATTAAACCTAACGTCAGTACAGCTATTCTACAATAAACGCTGTTACGTACCACTAAGAAACCGAAGCGTGTGGGCTGTGTGCCAGGGCTGGCACTATTTCCTCCCCCTTTGCATCATCCAACGAGGCCGGGGCTTCCTTCGGGTCTAGAAACAGCAAATCCAGAAAAAAAACCAGTGTGTATATACACAATGCTACATGGAGAACATACCTATATATATCACTATAACCTGGTAGCCCGACTGCTGGTGGCTGGGCTGGGCTTGCTGTGCTGCAGGAAGGTCACGCTGACTTGTAGAAGAAGCTTGGGGGTCCTCAGACCGAGTGTTTAGTCACTGTTTGGGTTCCTATAAAACCCGATTTCTTTCAACTCTTTGTCCTTCTGAGTTCTTCGTGCTTAGCATAGAGTACGCGTTTTAATTCCTGTTGATAAATTAGAAATAAAATGATGGAACTGGTAAACTCCACTATGGAGAACCTAACCCCTCTGGTGTTAGAGCGCGATGCATTTTTTGCATAATAAAACTTAAGACGCACCCACTGATGCTGTTATGGGTGTTAATAAAAGATTCTTTTCCTGGGGGGCTACGCCATCTGTGAATACAGTTTTTCCTAAGAACTTCTGCAGGGAAAGATGCTCTGCAACTACCAAAATCTGAAGTATGGCATGTCAAGGGCGTGAATAGAATCTTCTCCCATTGGGTGGCCCAATGCTTTCTGACCTCTCCCACTTCCAGCCCTGCACTGTAAATATTATGTAAAAGGAAAGAAGCTGTTCAGAACAGCTCTTACTTTTTTTTTTTTTAATGGCTGAGTTCAAACATGCTCCACCAAGGACATCAGCTAGTTCAGGAGCAAATCTCTTTAAGGTGTGTTGATTTGGGCATGCTGAATACATCAGAAAAAGTGGGAGAGTTGGGTCCATGCCCAACAACAAGGCCAAGTGCAAGGTCCTATATCTGGGTCGGGGCAATCCCAAGCACAAATCCAGGCTCGGTGGAGAATGGCTGGAGAGCAGCCCCGAGGAGAAGGACCTGGGGGTGCTGATTGATGAGAAGCTCAACATGAGCCAGCAATGTGCGATCGCAGCCCAGAAGGCCAACCGTATCCTGGGTTGCATCGGAAGTGTGGCCAGCAGGGCGAGGGAGGGGATTCTGCCCCTCTACTCCGCTCTCGTGAGACCCCACCTGGAGTACTGCATCCAGCTGTGGAGTCCCCAACATAGGAAAGACATGGACCTGCTGGAGCGTGTCCAGAGGAGAGCCATAAAGATGATCCGAGGGCTGGAGCACCTCTGCTGTGAGGAGAGGCTGAGAGTTGGGGTTGTTCAGCCTGGAGAAGCAAAGGCTCCAGAGAGACCTTATTGAGGCCTTCCAGTACCTAAAGGGGGCTACAGGAGAGCTGGGGAAGGACTTTTTACAAGTGCGTGTAGTGATAGGATGAGGGGGCATGGCTTCAAACTGGAAGAGAGGAGATTTAGATTAGATATTGGGAAGAAATTCTTGACTTTGAGGGTGGTGAGCCCCTGGCGCAGGGTGCCCCGAGAAGCTGTGGCTGCCCCATCCCTGGAGGTGCTCAAGGCCAGGTTGGATGGGGCTTTGAGCAACCTGGGCTGGTGGGAGGTGTCCCTGCTCATGGCGGGGTGTTGGACTCGATGATCTTTAAGGTTGCTTCCCGCCCAAACCAGTCTAGGTTTCTATGAATGGCACAGCTGAACTGGGAAAACGTGTGCCACCAGCAAGTCACGTCTTTTGTAGTTGGCATTTGGTGAGTGGGGGGAATCCCTACATTGATACCCAGTGTCTCTTATATCAAAAAGTTTGTCTGCTTTTCCTGGGTTGTTTTTTTTTCCTATTAATCTGTGATTTCTGGTAGGCTTTTCCAGTAGTACCCTCAGTTTGAGAAGAAAATGCATGTTCCTCAGATGGCCGCTGGCCAGCTGGGTAATGGCTGTACCCGGAGAGGAGGGGGAAGTTTGGTATGTCTCTGACCCAAATCTGTGCTCAGTGCTTTGGATGTGAAAGCACGGATTACGCAGCAAATATCTTCTCTGGCAACCAAGCAGAAGTATGAAATACTTTTAAGTGATCTAAATGAATGGATGGATGGGAAGAAGGTCATGAGGATTCAGGTGCAGACTCAGCTGTGCTTAAATATTTTAGTCCACAGTTAAGTGAATTGGCATCGTGACCCTGAACACTTAGTCAGTAAGTATTGATAGAAATAAAACACGAGACTTTTGATTTATTGCTGTTCTCGGTCTCGTGTCGCTTCTGCAAGTAATGCCAAGCACTGAGATTCCCAGTGTTTGGTTCATTCCTGAGATACCCTGGGTAGCTGGAGGTCCAGCCATTACCTGCGGTCATCCAGGTGGTTGGGTAGAGCATTTGCATCCCCGGCAGCGTGGCCAGCGGGGCGAGGGGGGACTGTGCCCCTCTGCCGCGCTCTGGGGAGCCCCCCCCTGCAGCGCTGCCTCCAGCTCGGGGGCTCAGCACAGCAGAGACACGGCCCTGGGGGAGCGGGGCCAGAGGAGGGCCCGGAGATGCTGCGAGGGCTGAGCCCCTCTGCGGGGAGGACAGGCGGGGAGAGGGGGGGTTCAGCCGGGAGAAGAGAAGGCTCCGCGGAGACCGCAAAGCCCCTTCCAGTGCCTAAAGGGGCTCCAGGAGAGCTGGGTGGGACTCTGGGTCAGGGAGGGGAGCCACGGGACGAGGGGGAACGGTTTGATGCTGAAAGAGGGGGGATTTAGATATCTAAGGAAGAAATCCTTGAGTGTGAGGGCGGTGAGCCCCTGGCGCAGGGTGCCCCAAGAAGCTGTGGCTGCCCCATCCCTGGAGGTGTTCAAGGCCAGGTTGGAGGGGAGCAACCTGCTCTAGTTGAAAATGTCCCTGCTCAGGGCAGGGGGTTGGACTGGATGACCTTTAAATGTCCCTTCCAACCCAAACCCTTCTGTGAGTCTGTGATCCCACCACATCCCTCCTTTCGCTGACACTGTGACATTCATGCGGAGCGCCAAAAAAAGTAACCCCATCCTGGTTCTCTGTACAGACAGGACCAGGGCTAGTCACAACTAGCGAACATCTATAATTCTTGAGGTCCAGCTTTCACATGGAAATAGGACTCATAAATGACTAATCATTTATGGCACAAGTCATTAATTGTGAGTGGGAAGGGCGGGGGTGATCAGCGCCTGGTGAACGGGGGTGCACTGTGCGCGGGGATAACGGAAGTGCTTAAACAAGAGTTTGCTCTTTCTCCCCAGAGAATCTGGGTTTTTGCAATCAAATGCCTACTGGGAAACTGGTTTCTCCCAGTAAACCAATCATGCGGTGCCGTCCTTGGCTTGAGAACGGTAAACGGTTCGGGAGAGATTTGGATCCCGCTGCCCTCTGGCTTGCATGTGCTCGGAGAGCTGCAATAAAGGATGAGGAAATTGCAAAGTGCTGACCCCATCCCGCACGGTGCGGAATGGTTTTGGTGTCTGCGCGGCTTGAGCTTCCGGGGTGAAGGATGGTACTTCAAACATGAATAACGCTAACTAGCAATGCGGAACACAGCCGCTCAGGGCAAATATAGCACTGTTTGTCAAAGCGTAAGTCAGCTGTCTGCAGCTAATTACAGAGATGTCAGGGAGTTTTGAATTTGTCAGCTGAATTTAAGGTTGTAGAACGTTGCTTGGAAAATGTGTCCATTGAAACCACCCCCAAAAAAAATCCCTCAAAGAACAACATATTTATTTGTGGGCTTTCTGAGGTTCTGACCCGTACTTTTGTTCTGGTGGCTGTGCGGTAAGTGCTAAGGGAAACGTAAAGGTAAGGAGGGTCGCAGCAGTCCTAGTGGGGCCAGAAGTGGGTCAAGGAGCTGGAAGGCAGCATGTGTCCACCTTGCCAAAACTCCACCGCCGGTCAGTGACCAAGTCCCTGGTTCACTTCCATCTGCGGAGGGGCAGAGTTGTTACCCATCCTTCAGCTCTCCAATTTACCAGACCTCTGGGTGGACACCATGACTCAGCCCAGGCCCCGTGAAGGTGGGTGGACTCTACCAGGCAGATTTACCAAGACAAGAATTCCAGAGAACACAGTAGCTACAACTGTCTTGATCATTTTACTTAGTTTATCTCCACTTTCTTGACCCTCTCCATCCAAGCCATAAGTTCTTCAGAGCAGGAACCACCTCCTGCTCTACAATGTCTTAGATGTGCTACCAGACCCCATGAGGGTAGTTGGAGAGGCTGTTGAATGGATGTTTGTGCAAGGGGGATAAGAGGGACCACGTAAGGTCCAGGTGACGTGTGACCAACATGGCTAGGAGCTGGTAGTCTCCAAGATGTTGCTTTACTTTGCTGTAAACAGTTTTCAGGAAGGAAGGTGTACCTGGGTCTCAGCTCATTAATAGCTAATTCACAACTTGGTGTCTTTGCCCAAATCCTCCCCGCTCTTGTTGGTTCCAGCCACCCCAGGCTGTAGGGTGGTAGGGGTTGAGGTCAGGATGGGAGTTCCTTCCCAGCTCCGCTGTGGAGGATGTAGCCTTGAGTGGAATGGGGCAGGATGGGAAAATGGGATGACAGTTGACCTTTCTGGGAGGACCAGTGAACCTGGACAGCCTGGCTTGGCTTTGTGCATTTGCGAAGGCTTTGTCCTTCAGCCGTGATGCTGCTTGGTTCAGCTCTTCAGCACAGAGAGACTCTGGATGGACCATTTTTCTGACCTTCAGCTAGAGGATTCTATGATTGTCCCTCATGGTCTTCTGTGCCGTAGGGGATATTGTTATTTCACGGGTGAATGAACTGTGGCAAACAAATGCAGAACCTCTTCTGAGCAAAGCTCAGACAGTAAAGCTCTCTCCAAATGAACTTTAATGTGTCCGTTGCCCTTCAGCAATTAGTAGGTACGGGTAGAGGATGAAATCCATTGCAGTAGGTGTTGACAAACCTATGGTGAGACTCCTTGGGCACAGAGCTTTTGAAGTACATCCAAAGAACTGCAACGCAGCCGGTGAGGGGTCTGGAGAACGAGACTTATGAGGAGTGGCTGAGGGAACTGGGGTTGTTTAGCCTGGAGAAAAGGAGGCTGAGGGGAGACCTTATCGCTCTCTTCAGTTACCTGAAAGGAGGTTGTAGCCAAGTGGAGGTCAGTCTTCTTTTATGAGGTAACAAGCGTTAGGATGACGGGAAATGGCCTCAAGTTGTACCAGGGGAGGTTTAGATTGGATCTTAGGCAAAAATTCTTCATCGAAGGGGTTGTCAAGCACTGGCACAGGCTGCCCAGGGAAATGGTGGAGTCACCATCCCTGGAGATATTTAAAAGACATGTAGACGTGGTCGTTCGGACATGGTTTCGTGGTGGGATTGGCAGTGTTGGGTTGACAGTTGGACTCAATGATCTTAAAGGTCTTTTCCAACCCAAATGATTCTAGGACTCTATTTTCTAGAAGGATGAAGAAAGTTGACCTTGAGTTGGAGCTGCATGCCTGAAATCCTCCCACTTGGGTTTTCCCCCCCCCGAAAGTGTCAGTGTACATCAGGCAGATGTTCAGCACAGTGAACTTTCCAAGTCACGAGAGCATGAACTTGCTGCCGTTCTCCAGAACAAGGTCGGTCTGTAACGTCGTTACGTGGGCATCGGCGATGAGCCGGGAGCCTTGGCTCAGCCTTTGTCTGCCCCGGCCCCTGCGGAGAGGGTCCAGCCCTGAAGCCGAATGCCATTGCCGTGTGGGAACAAACAGCCCTTTTTTCGACGGGAGAGAAGCCTTTTCACGCAGCCGGCGGAGAGCTCGAGCATCCCAGCGTGTGGGACAAGGGGGAGAGGTAGCGATAGCGTGCTGCAACCCTCACCACTGCCTTCGGTGGCAGAAGAGATGGAGCAAAACTAAATCTCTGTGCGGTGAGCGAGCAGGCTTAGCTCCGCTTTTGGCGAAAGAGCAGCAGAGCCTCATGATGTCTTCCATCGTTATGGTAGGAAGAGGCTTCGCTTTGCACAAATTCAATGCTGCTCTTCAGTTGTGATTTATTTGGACTAGGTGATCGTTGTAGGTCCCTTCCCACTGAAAACATCCTATCCCATCTCATCCTATCCTATCCTATCCTATCCTATCCTATCCTATCCTATCCTATCCTATCCTATCCTATCCTATCCTATCCTATCCTATCCTACTCTTTTTTTTTTCCCTGCCTCCCCTCAGTGTTTTAGGAAGGACCAAAAAGCAACAGCCTCCAGGTCTCTCTTTTCTCTTACCCTGGGGCAGTCTGCTGTGCTCGTGCACTTTTTGCGGGAGCTCCATAAAGTTACATTCTGTATTTATTGCGCTCGAAGGTGTCTGGACACTTCAGCTCGTTGGGATTGTAGAAGCCCATGACGAGAGGAGAGGCATGAGGCTCCATCTGCATTTCCCAGCGTGATTAAATTCAGGATCTGTGACCTTCATCTGAAAAGGCAGCCGCTTTCCTCTACGTTTGTGCCATGGTGGCTAGTAAATATTCATCTTGCCTTTGCTGCTGGTTGCAGTAGCCCCTTTCATTTGGAGCCCTCTCCTCGTCTACAAACCTCAGTTTGGCAACCGTCAAAGCACGACGTAAAAAGTTTGTTTGATTAGGCTTTTGGCAAATTGATAGAAGGATTTTGGATTACAGGAAAAATAGTGATAACTAGCTTTCAAGCTGTCCCTCCAGTGCTCTGTTAATGACTTTGTGGAATTCCCATCTCTCCAGTGCCTCGCGTTTGGGTTGTCTTAAATCATTAAAAAGAAAAAAAAAAAAAAGAAGAGCGCAGGCTCTCCACGCTCCTGCCAAGTAGGTCAGGGTTTTCCCAGTTGTACGGATTGGGAAACGGAGACATTATTCAGAGCGACTTTCTCCAAGTTGCTTGGTGAGTTGAAGACAACTGGAAGCACAATAGTGGTTTCCAGCGTTAGTTCGAAACTAGGCTGCGAGTGGTCATAAGTCATTTGGCCTCATCGGAGCCCGATTAAAACGAATCTTGACAAAACCTGGCAAACTAAATGACACATTCCGGAATTCTGTGACATAGGAGAAGCTGTAGGATCTGAGCCGTGGTCCTGAAGAAGTAAAGGGTGGGCAATTGGTGTTGCATAAAACGAGACAAATGTACCTTCTTGCGTTTCAAGCTCTTGAAAATGCCACCTGATGCTTCCCGTAGGAGGAAATAAGCTGAAAAGCTTTAGTGGTTGTGCTATCACTGTGGGTATTTTTTGCTGGATCACAGTGGAAAAAACAGCAACGCAGGAGCATCCCCATGGTGCCTGTAGGATATCGAACTTGAGGCTCAGAAGAGTCGGCCGCTAATAAACTGCTCTTTACAGAGTTGGCTTAAAGGGATCATGGTGTGTGGATAATCGCAGAATCACCGAATAGTTTGGGTTGGAGGGGACCTTTGAAGACCATCCAGTCCAACCCCCCCTGCCCTGGGCAGGGACACCCCCACCAGCCCAGGGTGCTCAGAGCCCCGTCCAACCCGGCCTTGAACACCTCCAGGGATGGGACATTCACCACCTCTCTGGGCAACCTGCGCCAGGGGCTCACCACCCTCAGTGTAAACAATTTCTTCCTTAGATCTAGTCTACATCTCCCCTCTTTCAGTTTAAAATCATTACCCGTTGTCCTACCGCAACAGGCTCTACTAAAATAATGACTAAAACTGAATTTAGGAGGAGGCAGAGGGTGGTTTGAATGATGGCAGGTTGGTGGACATCGTTAAGTCCAATGAGGACGAAGTAGGGGTGAGGTAGGGTGGAGGGATGTCCTTGAGTGGGAAGGGGAGAAAAAAAGCGGCGGCTTTTGAAGAGTAGCTGCCAGGCCACGATGTCTAACGCAGGCTCGTGTCGACACCCCAGCATGCCACGGACTTGAGAGAATAAAAAGAGCCTCTTTCAGCAGTCCTAAAACAATCAGTAGAAAATAACTCATTTATGAAACGGGTACTTCTAGCTGGGAGAATCATTAGACTCAGAATCCCTCCTCTAGCGTAATTTTACTTTAATATTAAACTACTCAAAGATAAATTGTTTCTCTGGAATTTTTTTAGGCGGATGGTGACATCGGGGAGAAGAGGACGGAGCATTAAAAATGGATTGTACAATGTCATTTCATGACTGCTTGCCTGAGATATTAAATATGTAGGACTTTAATTCCAGATCTTGTGTTGGTTACACGGTGGCTCTGAGCCTGTCTAGGTCTTCTCCAAACTGCTTCTGCTTGGGCAAAACGGGGTTTTACCTCATCCCTGTTTAAGCTTCTGGCTTGGCAGAAGGACCTCTTCTCGTGTCGGGTCTCTTTTTCTCTTCCTTTTATAATCGGAGCCTATTCTTCGTCCTCCTCGCAAGCCATCTGCTGCAGCTGCGAGTTCAAAACTTAATATACGGCGAGGTCAGGCTTCCCTTTTCTTTTTTTTTTTTTTAATTTCCTTTTTTTTTTTTTTTCCCCCCCCTGAAATAAGGAGGTTGTGTTGTCTTAAAGCATCGGGATTAGGGCTGGGAAGTAACTCGTGTGGCTTCTGGGCGGTCTCCTCCTGTTTATAATTACTCCGTTCAGGTTCTCGTAGCAGGCGTATTGTGAATGGGCTCTGAAGTGGGTAGATGGCGAACTTTCGGGGGGGGGGGGGGGGGGGGGGGGAAGAAGAAAAAAAGGAAGAAAAAGGGGGAAAATAAAAAGCCCAAACAACAACAAAAAAGGAAAGCAACCCCCCCCCCCCCTTGTTTCCTGTCTAAGCGTCACGTATTTAGGAGCCCAACTAATTAAGCTCTTCTGAAAGAGCTGTCTGGCTCCAGCAAACAGCTTCTCTGTGGTTCTTTCTGTTGCAAAACCCCGGGGGAGGCTGGATTGGGAGGGCAGTGCCATCACCCACACGGCTTCGGAGGGGAGGGCTCTCTGCCAGGCCCTCTGGAGATAGCCTGCCCACTCGCTCTCCTCGGGGAGGCACGCAACGACTCGCTTCACAGCCCGTCTGCAAAGCACCCCCAAATTAGACCCTTCAGGTGGATGCGTCGTCAAGCGAAAGAAAGAAGAAGAAGAAGATAGGTCACCCCGAAGACTCGTCTCTTGGGCAGCCCGGAGGGATGCTGTGAGATGGCAGATGAAGGGATGACGGGACGTCTCTATGGAAGGAGGTGGGCATCAGGCTTATAGATACAACAGCCTTCCGTCGCTGATGGCGCTAATAGCAGGTTTGAAACGAGTGCGTTTCGTGAACGGGACTTTCTTGTGCTTCGCTGGGCTCAGTCACGCTTCTGGACGTGAAAACTTAGATAATAAAATATCCCACGGAAACTCATCTTCTTCTTGGTTTTGTGCTGCCCCAAAGGCTACCTGGTGCCTTGTCGCCGTAATCCGCAGGCTTCCCGCTTTGAAGCTGTCGACAAGCGAGTTGTAAAGCCTTGGGGAGAGCTGGGACGAGGGAGGGAGGGGACGTCCCGAGTCTCTTTTCCTGGGCAGATGGAGATCTGTCAGCAGTTTTGACAGCGGAGGTTGATGGGCTTCTGGACTGAGCTTCGCTGCCGTGCTTAAACTCTCGCAGTTGCCTGCTGGTGCTGATTATCTGGTTTCCATGGGGTTTTTTCACTGTTTCGGTTGGGTTCACGGTTTTGAGGGGGTTTTGGTACTTCAAGGGAAGTAACAGAATGCCGAATACTCCTTTTGGACGCCTTACTGCCCATTAAATGCTTTGCGCTCCGGTGGCCGACTCCTATAATATGGCAGCTATCGACGGCAAAGGCGAGCTTGAGAAGCGGTTAAGGACTCTTGAGAGCGAGCATTGCCTGGCAAAGGGGGACAGCCTTGCCCTTTATTGCTCTTTTCCATCCTCGCTGGCTGCGATTGCGTGGAAGCGCTCAAAAAGGACTTGGAGAAACACTGCCGGCTCTGTTCCCGTTCCCGTGTCCTGCGTAGACAGCGGATGCGGTCAAGGACCGTGGTCTGTGCAAGCGCCGGGGTGCACAGGACGGTCTCAAAGGCGTTGCGCCGCCCGAGCCCGTCACCCGTGGTCTCCTGAAAAGGGCTGTACAGCCCCGGCCAGCTATTATATTGCAGGCTGTAACATCGAGAGCTGCCCCGGGTCCTCCCTAGCGTTGCTAAATCTGCTCTATCCTAATTTATTCTAATGAGACGAGCTTTCATCTCGCCTCCAAGTTCTTTCACTGCAGGGCTGAGTGTGTGTCACTGTCTGGGACGTGGCATCCTTTGCCTCGGCGAGAAAGGATTTCTTGGTGAACTGCTCCGCTGCGGGATGAAGGGAATGAGCTTTTTTTTTCGGTGCTCTCGCTTTCGGAGTCGATGGTTTTTTGTACTCTAATCAAGAGGTTTTGATGCCGTAATTAAAAACATGGGCTTAATGGGTATTCTGCGGAATGTAAATGCGCAGGAAAAATACAAGTCGAACTTTTGAGACCAAAGCGCTTTTGCGCTCGCTTAGTCTATTGTAATTAGGGGTGTGGTGCTTAAGGAATATTAATTAGCCCCATGGGTGAGGCTGGGGAGCCAGAAAAATGCTGCCTCCGCCCCGATTCCCCAGTGGGAGTGGAGGCGCTGCCTGCTGAGCTCAGCGTGGGAGACAGCGAGCGGCAGGCAGCAAAGTTTCTTGGGGGGGGGGGGGGGGAGGAGGAAGGGTATCCCCCACCCTCCTCCTTTAAAAACAAAACAAACAAGCAAACAAAAATAAACCAAACCCACTTTCGGGAGCTGGGGGCAACTTTCTGCAGCGGGCGCTTTTGCCAAATGAGTTTCGATCGCCTCCCATTGCTCCCCCCCTTTCCCCCCGGGGGCAGCGGTTGCTGCTTTAATCGTGATAGCGAATTAAGACGGCTGTTGAAAGAAGCTGGAGGGGTGACATTGGCTAATCTGGCTGCGGTGGGAGGCATCTACGGACGGCCAAGTGTCCTACCAGAGCATTTGCTTGTCTGCTAGACTGCTGCCTTACGCGAGATTCTGTACCTCGGAAGACGCCTCTTCCATCCAGGGCACACAGGCAAAGAGCCTCTGTTGCCACATCCCCGAGGACGTGCCAAAGGCATCTCGCTATCCTTAGAATATCTAAATTATAGCTAAATTACCCTGCTAGTCCCTGGGAATCCTGTAAGACTTCCTCTGGATGGGTAATGAGGCAGGAACCGATCGGTTAACGAGTAGTTGCTTGGGTGCAGGTGATCAAGGGCTGCTCAGGTATTTTGGGGAACGAGCCCAACCGGCGGCGGGTTTGGCTTCAGTCGGGTGACTTACGGCAGTCGGAGCAGGAAAAAAAAATGGTTTTAAAGCTTGAAAAGAGAAGGCTGCAACAATGAAAACCAGCCTGACGTCGAAGGAAAACAGCGGCGTTAATTATGGTCATAAACGTAGTGATCAGGAAGAAGGGAGAAATGATAGGGCGGAATTATCAATTAGATACTGACGCAGGAGGGCGAAATGGCAGAGGGAGAAATTAGCGCCGGGACGCTGGCTTTGTGTACAAAACTCGTTCTTAACCGCAGTACGGGCCTATGATTTGATGCAAGGGATGTACTTGTTGGTAACACAGACAATGCAGGAGAGCTCAGCCCCCTTCTGATGGGATTTAACCTGGTGGTGTTTGGAAAACGGAGGCAAAGGGTAAAGTTTAGTTGCATTTCAAAAAAAAAAAAAAATTGGGTAAAAAATGGCATGAATAAAAATGCCATTGGATAAAAATGGCAGATAGAATCATAGAATAGCCCAGGCTGGAAAGGACCTTGAAAGATCATCTGGTCCGACCTTCTGCGGGAGGAGAT
This sequence comes from Pluvialis apricaria, assembly GCA_017639485.1. NCBI lineage: Eukaryota > Metazoa > Chordata > Aves > Charadriiformes > Charadriidae > Pluvialis > Pluvialis apricaria. Next base: position 169,725,965 of record CM030008.1, read on the forward strand.
AAATGTGGGAATAGCTCTTCAGACCATCATATTTTTGGGGTGAGTGTTGGAAACTGAAGAAAGCAGAAGGTCTCGATAAAAAGCTAATACCATGCCAATGTATTAAAAGGACAAACAGAAAAATCTGTAACTGTCCTGGCAACCCGGTGTTGGGGGAAAACCAATGTGTTGGCTGGTAGAAGACGATTCATAAAAATTCGGTGGCACTGCGGGGTCTGTTAGCACGAGCGTGTGGATTATGGGTTGTCTTGACCTCCGATTCTGGCAGATTGGGGGAAGGTTGATCCACTGTTGTTCTAATTCTGGGAACACTGAAGACGAGTGGTGAAACGTCGAGGGGACAAATGGGACCTGAAGTAGCTGCTGCTGCTGGTGGTGGCAGGACTTACGGGACCTAGAGAAGCAGTTTCTCTTCTGTGGGCTAATTTTTTCATGGCTTTCTGTGCCTTGGACTCCAAATCGGGGTTCGCTGCTTGCCAACATTGAGGACACGTGTTCAGCTCTGGGGCCCCCAGAATAAGAAAGTCATGGACCTGTTGGAGCGGGGCCAGAGGAGGGCCCGGAGATGCTGCGAGGGCTGAGCCCCTCTGCGGGGAGGACAGGCGGGGAGAGGGGGGGTTCAGCCTGGAGAAGAGAAGGCTCCGCGGAGACCGCAGAGCCCCTTCCAGTGCCTAAAGGGGCTCCAGGAGAGCTGGGGGGGACTCTGGGTCAGGGAGGGGAGCCACGGGACGAGGGGGAACAGTTTTAAACTGAAAGAGGGGAGATTGAGATGAGAGATTAGGAAGAAATTCTTTCCTGTGAAGGTGGTGAGCCCCTGGCGCAGGGTGCCCCGAGAAGCTGTGGCTGCCCCATCCCTGGGGGTGTTCAAGGCCGGGTTGGACGGGGCTGGGAGCACCCTGGGCTGGGGGGGGTGGCCCTGCCCAGGGCAGGGTGGTGGGACTAGATGATCTTTAAGGTCCCTTCCAACCTAAACTGTTCTATGATCTGCAGCTGATGGTTGTCTGATGTCCATAGCACTCTGCTCCTCTGGTCTGGTGGACGACCAGATCCAAATATTGAGACTAGAATATCTGAACCAGAAACTGGGCTCAAATTGTTTGGATGGAGGTCAGATTGTTTTTGCATGTTTTCCATTCGCAAATTCTAGAAGGGAAGAAACACTTTCCGAAGAAAAGCCCTTTAAGCTGTAGTATTTCTATTTTAAAGTTAAAACTAGTTCAGGGAAGTCTGAAGACCTGTGCTACGCAAAAGATCAGACTAAGATAAATCTTTGAGTTTTCAGTTGTGGCACGTGGCATCACTTTTTTTTTTAAATATTCATTTCACTGGCAGCTGTTAGCTGTTTTCCTTTGAGATCCGGTTAACCCAGTTTCTCCTTCTGCAGTGTCTGCAGTAATGAGATAGACTTCAGTCTGGTACTGGGCATGTCACTGCGACATGCCATGTTGTGGCTTCCTTGTAGGACCAGTGAGGAATGATGGAAGGGAACCAAGCGACATGAGACACGCCTGCTGCTGCCACCGTGTCCCTCCTATGCTCGCTGGCTTCTGTGCCCGATCTAAATTTGGCTGGAACATCTCCTTCTTGACAGCATCTGGGGTGCACAGCTTGAGCCTGGACCTCTGCCGTGCTTGGTGGTGTGGGGACATAGTGGCTTTAGTCTATTTAGACAAGGCAGGGTAGGTCCTGTGAGGGTTGACATGCCTTAAGTAACGTGGCAAAGCTGGGGGAACCCCAGCAATGGAGTGGTCTCTTTCTGTTTGGGTGTATTGACTGCTGAACCATCTAGGGGCAGATTTGGCTTTGCGTAGGTGGGCCAACACGCCTTGAGAACCTCTAAGGCTGTAGAAAGCAGCGTCAAACACAATTAACCGCGTTGGAAAAGCTATGTGGGAATGGGAAGAGGTGTTGTACTGCCTTAAGACACGTTAAGATCCCTTAATGGGTCTATTCTGAAGTAGTTAGTGCCGTGCTAATGGACATCATCCCACTAATGGGGAGAAGTGAAGAACAGGAACTGGTTCCTCCAAGTTGCAGCGCAGACTCTATACATTGTCCCTGTAGCTGCTTCTTCCCCACCTCTGGTTCCAGCCTTGGGATCACGGGAGTAAATGATCACGTCTAGCCAACCTGCGCTTACTTCTGTGCTCTGCTGTCATCTTCTCCAGAAGTTACTGTTTTTCCATCTGTCCTCTTACACATGCTGTGCCCAACCGGAACGTGCAGTTTGTGGGATGTACAACTGAAAAAAAACCCAAAGGACAACTTGAAAGGCTTGCTACTACTGGGGGACTAGTTTGTTCTCAAGTACCCGATGACTGCTACCGTAGCTGCATCTCCATAAAAATGCTGCTCTGCCCTTAGTTGTCATAACTAGTGAGATGCTTTTTGGGGTTTTTTTTTTGAAGGCGAGACTCCTTGGCTTGGCTGTTGTGAATCTGGGTAGCTGAAGGACCATCGTGGGGAGGACTCTGGCTTTGTGTTGCCTTTCCTAGCAGGAAACCGTGCCAAAAACCCTTCTTGTGGACTTCAACTTTCTCTGGCTGCTCCTAAGCATGTCGCTTTGCATCCCCATTGCAGCCGCGGAAGAAACAGCAGTGAATAAAATGGGGTCACGAGCACACCCGGTCTTTCTCTGGTTTCTAAGTATTTCAGATGCTTGCCGCCACCTGACATAACTAGAAAGAATTCAGGGGTTTATTATAATAAACTCTGTCCGCACCCTGAAGATGTACATATGTCTTAAGTGTAGGTCCATGGGCATTTTGAATTCATTTGGGAGGATGTATTTCATGCCTGGGCTTGACACAGAGGTGAACGGGCTTTCCACGGCCGGGTGGCTGAGCGGGCAGCGGGGCATGAGCCTGGTCAGGTCTTTAGTACACCTCCAGCCTTTTTCTCCAATGGCTAAACCACAAAAAACAGATGGAGATGGAGTCGAAAAGGAAGTGTTTTGCATGTGGTTGCATAATGAAGCTCCAGAAGATTAGGGATTAAACGACATTCAGAGACATGGAAGTTTACCAGGGAATGAGAGCTTCCGTGATCCAAAGGCTCCAGAAATTATTGTGGAAGCACTGGTTACCATAACGCTTGCTAGCGTGCTGTAGCACTCAGCGCTGCCAGTTCAGAGTAGCCTTCCCAGAGGCAAGTCGTGCTTTCTGCCTCCACCAGAATGCCCAGAGAAGCTGTGGCTGCCCCATCCCTGGAGGTGTCCAAGGCCGGGTTGGACGGGGCTCTGAGCACCCTGGGCTGGTGGGGGTGGCCCTGCCCAGGGCAGGGGGGTTGGAACTTGATGATCTTCAAGGTCCCTTCCAACCCAAACCATTCTGTGATTCTATGATTCTGTGATTCTGCAGCCCCGCGGGGCCCCTGTTGCAGTGTTTGACTCTTATCAGGAAAAATGTTTCCTTGTGAAGTATGAAAGGATTTTTCCAGTCTCATTCTGCCAGGGAGAAATGGCTCTTCATGTCAGTGGGAAAGATTTGGTTTGCATCAGTTTGCATTCCTATGCAACAGATTTATTTTTTTTTTCTTCAGTATTTGAATAAACAACTAATTCTCCATCTTCAGTATTTTTGTTCTATGGCAATCGTGGTGGCTCAATATAGTTATTTTTGTAATACAGTTAAAGTGGAACACCTTCAGCTACCGTTACTGCTTTCCTTGCATGTCTTCAGCTCACCTGTTTGTCCTCCCCACGTTGGAATTCGCCAAGAAAAATGTATGAAATCTGTTTTGCACATGTGCTGGTTCAGCCTCCTGGTAGACAGTGGACAGTTTACTCTCTTCTGCACTCGTGTAATTCCACTCGTGCTTTGGGGTGCTGGGAGATTTGGGAGCTCTTTCTCTCCGGCTCGTGAGTTTTGATGCCATGATGCTAGTCCTGGTAACTGCTGTATGAATAAGTGTCACTACATGTGCAGAACAGCTCTGCCAGTTGATTCCATCTTTTTTTTTCAGGATAGTTGCAGGGATGGGGTTATTTGGCCAGAAAAATGGTCTGAGGGCTGGAGCCCCTCTGCTGGGAGGACAGGCAGAGAGAGTTGGGGTGTTCAGCCTGGAGAAGAGAAGGGTCCGCGGAGACCGCAGAGCACCTTCCAGTGCCTAAAGGGGCTCCAGGAGAGCTGGGGGGGACTCTGGGTCAGGGAGGGGAGCCACGGGACGAGGGGGAACGGTTTGACACTGACAGAGGGCAGATTTGGATCAGATATTGTGAAGAAATTCTTGACTACGCGGGTGGTGAGCCCCTGGCGCACGGTGCCCCGAGAAGCTGTGGCTGCCCCATTCCTGGAGGTGTCCAAGGCCGGGTTGGACGGGGCTGGGAGCACCCTGGGCTGGGGGGGTGGCCCTGCCCGGGGCGGCGGGGGACTTGATGGCCTTTAAAGGTCCCTTCCAACCCAAACCCTTCTGTGATTCTATGATTCTATGGATTTGGCCACCTGGCAGCAGATTTGTGACTGCTGTTGAAGGGCAAGGACAAATGCACGATAAAATAATGGTAATAGCTGAAAAATTCAGTCAAGTCACCATGGGGTATGGGGAAAGCAGAGCAGGGAAGTGTTCCTTCCTGGCCAGACCTTTGTCAGAAGAGCTAAGCTGCCTTCCCACGGGGTGTCTGAAAAAGATGCTGCAGGGAAGGGTGCGACGGGGATACGGGACTTATTTCCAAATGAGCAGTCTGAGGGAAATCTCTGTACCTTTGAGTATTACAGTTTAGCATTGCTTTGCTAGAAAGATCCTTCTGAAACGTAGCTGTACGCCCATCTACATACTCCACCCGATGATTCCTAAAGAGTTAAGTGTGAACTGGAAGCCTGTGGCTTTGACGTGATGGCGAAGAGCATGAATAAATTGTGGGGGAAGCCTTGCAAGTCGGTACAAGATGCTGGGAACAGGCAGCAGGACACCGTGTTTCAGCTCTTTGGACTGCCTGCCTGCTGGGCACGGGCTGAGTTCAAGCCAGGAGCTGTGCCTGCCTGCGAATAGCTCCGGAGGCTGGAAACATCCAGGATTTCGGCAGCTCTGGCTCTTCTCACAGTGACCAAGAGTGGTTGTTTGGCCAGATCTTGACACACCGATCATCTTCTCGATTACTTCCTCGCTTAACGTCTTCAATTCTCTGCCTTGTGGCCAAGAAAATTGACTCGCAGTGATGCGAGATCTGTTTAAGAGCTTCATGCCCTCTTTGGTCCAGCTTTCAGGTGATGAAACCGGGATCTCCTGCATGGTGGAGTCCTTGCTGCTAGGACCGAGGCTTAGCCTGGTAAGATATGGAAATTTCATGAATCACAGACTCACAGAAGGGTTTGGGTTGGAAGGAACCTTTAAAGGCCATCCAGTCCCACCACCCTGCCATGGGCAGGGACACCTCCCCCCAGCCCAGGGTGCTCAGAGCCCCGTCCAACCCGGCCTGGAACACCTCCAGGAATGGGGCAGTCACAGCTTCTCGGGGCAACCTAGGCCAGAGTCTCACCACCCTCACACTCAAGAATTTCCTCCTAATATCCCATCTCAATCTCCCTCTGTCAGTGTTAAACCATTCCCCCTCGTCCCATCGCTCCCCTCCCTGACCCAGAGTCCCCCCGAGCTCTCCTGGAGCCCCTTTAGGCACTGGAAGGGGCTCTGCGGTCTCCGCGGAGCCTTCTCTTCTCCAGGCTGAACCCCCCCTCTCCCAGCCTGTCCTCCCAGCAGAGGGGCTCCATTCCTATGAAGCCACAAAGATTTAAACTAGGTTTTTCTGGCGTCTTTTTCATTGCTCCCCATCTGTGCAACAGCAAAGGAAAAGCGAATTGATGTTCTTTTATCTTGCCGCAGACCTCCGTGTGCGTCTCTTTGGTTGCAGCCTAGGTAAAGCCGTGGTGTGACCCCGGCGAGGTGCGGAGTAGCGTTTGGGGAATGACCTGGGAAAAACCAGAATACCAGCGATGGGGTGTTGAGAGATGCTCTGGCAGCTGCCCAAGTCGCCTGTCTGGGGGAGCTGGCTCACCTCCACGCCATGTGCTTCAAGATCCTTCGCCGGTGGATGAAAACCCAGTGCTGGAGTGTTTTCCAGACCAATCTGTTCCCACTGGAAACCGAGCGCAGACACTCCATCTATTACAGCGGACTGGCCAGTATGCGCTGTATAAACAAAAGCAGGAACTGTTGTTGTGTGGCACTTCATCAACGCTTGTTTAGCTCCCTAGTCCCGAGCAAATGAAACTTGGCATGGCCTTACTCTTCTGGTTTTGTCTTTCCGAAGAACAAAACCAGTTGTTAGTGACCGGGGAATGTTTGGAAGAGTTTTTGGGAGATTAGAAGAACGCCTCGCCGATCTACAGATGCTGCAGAAGAAGCATTCCTCCGCATTCCCACCCCGAACAGCTATGCTCTCCATTCAGATACCCAGAGAAGTGGGTTAAATACCAGGAATCTGAGCGTGATTCAGCTCAAACAGTGCTATCGGAGCAATTTATCTGGCTAATTTTAGTAAAATGTGTTATTAAATGGATTAAGGTAATTAAACGTTGTTATCGTTAATAGCTTACGTGATAACATGTCCTGCCACGGGGCCCTCCTTATCTGCGACCTCACTGGAACAAATCGGGGCCCGCCAAAGATGACGATTACCATCATAGAGGCAGCGTGACGGTAGTTTTTTAGCCTTTCGATGCTACAGGAGGATCAAACCCCCAGGTTTTATATTTCAGAAGCGTTTGCCTTTTACGCTGTAGCATTTTTGTCGCGTTCAGAGTCAACACAATTCACCGAGTGCTGCTGATTCCCCCCCTTCTCGGAAGAAAAGAGAGATATCATCCGTCTTATAAAAAGAAAACCCAAGAGCGGTTCTTGGGCAGCCGGGACGGCCCCAGCAGGAGCGTGAGTTACCACGGGAGATGCGATAGCGAAGGGAGGATACGCTGCCCCTCCATCGGTGGGTAGCCGCAGAGCTCGTTTTCGGGGCTGCGACGATGTAGGCATCGGTTTTGCTCGGTAACATATGGGGAGTGCTTTCATCCGAGGGTGCCCAGCAGCAGGCAGAGCTGGCAGCGCGCTAAAAGCCTTGAATAGCTCGAGCTGAATGAAAAAGATGGAAGGTTTGAGGCCCCTGTATTTATTTTTTTTTGTTGGGTTTTTTTTTTTTTTTTTGCCTTTTGTTTTTTAGTACCAAATTAGCAAACGGCACTCTTTTATTTCTGTGCACGGCTGTAGCTCTTCTATAAGAATTTAGGGGAGGAGGAGGAACAAAAAGCAAGCCGCCAGCGGTGTATCGTTTTGAAACCGGTATGTGGCTGTTGACAAATAGGCATGTCGTTATGGTAATGCACGGCCCACCTTCGGACCCCGGAGAACAGGATTTAATGGCAGGTTTCTGCACTTTTTCCCCGACTGGAAATAATGCAGCGAGTCCTCTGAAGAATTTCGATCCTTCGAGCTGTCAAACGGTAAATGTTTTATGTGCCCTGTCGCTTCGGGCAACGCTTTTGAATAGGATGAACGCAAAATCTCCATAAAATGGCATAAATGGGTGGGATGGAGGACACGGCTCTGACGAAACACTTATTCTGCGCTCACCCGAGGAGGCTGCAGCCACCTTCTTGGGTCTTGAGGCTTCAGCAATGAGCGAATTCTAAGGTAGGCAGAACTGCAGCACGTTAGCCTCTCCCCCTGCCTCGCTCCAGAAGCTGTGGAGCATCTCTTAAGAGAAAGAAGGTTTCATGATGTTCTTTGCACAGCTGGAGACTTGATGTTTGACAAGAACAAGAGATTGCAGCTTCCCGGTCTCTCAACGGAGCAAGGACAGAGGGATAGAAGGAAGAGTCTTCTTACTTGCCACTGTAGGAGCTGCTCTTCTCCTTCCAGAGTAGAGGCTGAGCGATGGGCGGGTTGAAAGCAGCCCTGAGGAGAAGGGCTGTGGAGAAGGTGGATGAAAAGCTGCCCATGAGCTGGCAATGGGTGCTGGCAGCCCAGCGAGCCCCCGGCACCCCGGGCTGCATCCCCAGCAGCGTGGCCAGCGGGGCGAGGGGGGACTGTGCCCCTCTGCCGCGCTCTGGGGAGCCCCCCCTGCAGCGCTGCCTCCAGCTCGGGGGCTCAGCACAGCAGAGACACGGCCCTGGGGGAGCGGGGCCAGAGGAGGGCCCGGAGATGCTGCGAGGGCTGAGCCCCTCTGCGGGGAGGACAGGCGGGGAGAGGGGGGGTTCAGCCTGGAGAAGAGAAGGCTCCGCGGAGACCGCAGAGCCCCTTCCAGTGCCTAAAGGGGCTCCAGGAGAGCTGGGGGGGACTCTGGGTCAGGGAGGGGAGCCACGGGACGAGGGGGAATGGTTTGACTCTGAAAGAGGGGACATTGAGATGAGATATTGGGAAGAAATTCTTGAGTGTGAGGGTGGTGAGACTCTGGCCCAGGTTGCCCCGAGAGGTGGTGGCTGCCCCATCCCTGGAGGTGTTCAAGGCCGGGTTGGATGGGGCTCTGAGCACCCTGGGCTGGGGGGAGGTGTCCCTGCCCATGGCAGTGGGTTGGACTGGATGGTCTTTAAGATCCCTTCCCACCCAAACCATTCTCTGATTCCCCGTGATAACTATGGCCTCATCCAACCTCATGTAGTCCATGGCGGTTGTGGCCATGGCAGGTCCTCTCAGCTCTTCTCCAGCTGGCCAGCCAGATACCACCTTAAGCAATGGAGAAGTGAGCGGGGAGGGGGAAAGTCAAATTTGTCTGAGCTGGAAACAGCAGAGGACGGCTCTAATCCTCAAAACGGGATTCTTGCCCACAAAATGCATGGTGAAATGGGAAAGAAGGCCAAGGCATGAAACCGAGAGCATGAAGCACGCCGGAGCTGTTTGTGTGTTTGGTCAGGCTTCCTGCGCCGCACCACGTCTCAGGCAATCTGAGTGCTTTCCAAGGCCCCGTGAAGTGATGTCGCTGCTGTTTTTTTTTCTTCCTTTTCTCTCTGCTGGAGTGGGCTGGGACGGCATAACTACATATGGACATCTTTGGATAGCAGGGGTCTGTGCGGTACTGCTGGTTCTTAACAAATATAGTACAGAAAGGTACCTGCGGCGCTTGGAACGGAAGAGCAATGAGATCTTTGAGATGTCCTGGCTTCCGCGAGGAGCATCAGAGCAGTCTTTGGAAAGCGCTGTGGTGGAGAAATGAAGCTTTACCCCTGCACCAGACAGCCCAGCGTAGCTGAACAGATGGTGCTGCAGCATGAGCGTTCCAGGAATGTCGTCCCAAGCGTTGAATAATTGGTGTGGGGGAGAGCCTCTTCCTCGCTGAGGACCAGATGGGTCGGCTGCGGCTTCTTAGAGGGCATGGTGTTAATGTGAGCATTTAAGGAGAGCTGGGCTTCTTCACACTGGAGAAGAGGCTGAGAGTGGATCCAACTGTCATCTTCACCTGCCTAACGGGGTGGCAGTGAAGAGACGACCAAGGTCTTCCATGGGTGGCGTGCAGGGGAAGGGTGAGAGGCGATGCACCACTGCGCCGTGGAGGGCTCTCAGTTTAGTCGTCTGCAAGGTCTTTACCTGAGGGTGGTCACCTAGAGAGGCTGTGAGATGTCCATCCTTGGAGATTTCAGAATTTGACCAAAAAGGGCATCGTGTAGGAGAACATCAGAGTTACCTGTGCTTGGGGGGAGGAAGGCAAGGTGGCCCAGGTGACCTCCAGAGGTCTGCTCCAGCCTAAAATATTATAAAAACAGGGAAACATGGCGTTGGGTTGTAACTCCTGTGCTGGAAGCGTTCCGTCTCCGGTCTAGAGTAAGGATGGAGACCTTGAGATGGGGGCTGGGGGGTTCTTGCTCTTTTGGGGGCTTTATTTTGGGGGTTTTTTTTGAACTCCTGTGCTGGAAGCGTTCCGTCTCCCATCTAGAGTGAGGATGGAGACCTTGAGAAGGTGGCTGGGGTGTTCTTGCTCTTTTGGCGGCTTTATTTTGGGGTTTGTTTGGAACTCCTGTGCTGGAAGTGTTCCATCTTCCATCTAGAGTAGGGATGGGGACCTTGAGAAGGAGGGTGGGTTGTTCTTCCTCTTTTGGGGGCTTTTTTGGGAGGTTTGCTTGAAAGACGCACGCTATTTTCCCTAGTTGCAGAAAACTTGCTGCGCCCTCGTCTTAAATGTCTTCCTCCTTTTCCGCACGGCCTTGCCGCAGTTGGGACGCATAGGTTTCCATTTCTCTTGTGTATGGGGACCTCTGGGAAGCTCCCGTAATATAAATATCTGCGATTCCTCCTCCGGGCTGACCATCCAGGCCAAGTTTTGAGGACTATCCTATAGTTGTCGCGTTTGCCTGCCGAAGGGTGTGAGCCTCAGGAATCCGCTGCTTCTGCCAGAGGAGTCTCTGGAAGCAGCAAATGCTCTCCCACCTGCCAAGTCACTCTCTCGCGGTGGGTTATTGGGTTTGGGATGGGGTTTGTGTATTTTTTCTTTTTGCTCTTTGGGCAGGTTTCCTTTTACAGAGTTTGTTCCAAGGACTGGCGGAACACGAAAGCGTTTCATTTCATTGCATTCGTTTAAGGTGATTAGTGTGTAAAAGCAGCCCTTTGAGGTCAATTGTTACTTATTGACATCCCTGATTTGTTTCTCAAAGTTAAATATCCAAGTTCTAGTCCACGGACCAGGGTGGGAAAAAAAAAAGCGTCACATTTCTTTCTGGCATTCTTTTTTTTTAAGTTTCAAGGTTATTTAGCCCCGTCTTTCAATTGTTCACTTTATCCTTAAGGTCAGCTGGGTTGGGTTTTTTTTCCCCTAAGAGAGAGAAAGAGCAATTTTGCTCACAGGCTTTGCTGTGCTTTGCAATTCGTAACAATTGACTTTTGTCATCTCGTCTGAGAGCACTCGTGGAAAGTCTTTGAAAATGGCTGGGCTGCTTTACTCTGGCACTTTTTTGGCATAGTTTACATTATGTAAAAGCGCAGCGATTGCGCGTGGGGCTGATAGACAACGGGGAGAAGCTTGGGAAACACGGTGCAGGAGGCTACGCTTGCTTTTCAGCTTGTTGTATAAGTAATAAGATGGTTTCCCAGTGCTGTGCTCGGTTATTTTCTTCATACAGGAGCTTTACGATACGGCATGAGAAGGCGCGCACGCTGGAGGGGGAAATCCAGGACTGTTTAGTATCATCTCGAGATGTTCTATGATTCTGTGGTTCTATCTTTCATCCAAACAAGTTAATTGTCTTCTAAGCTGGACTGCTTTTCCCGTGTGCTTTTATCGTGTCCGAAATAACAAATTGGATTTCCAGCTTGAGCAGGAATGCTTGGTTTCATTCGTTCTTCCCGATATCTTTGTCCTCCCTCCCATGTGCATCCATGGCATCTTGTTCTTGGATTATAAACTGGTCTAGTCCTGCACTAGGCGTATTTGAACAACCTTTAAAAGTTTGGAAGAAGCTCTCATTAGTGCCTGTATGAACAGTTGTTGCTCCACAATTGGTGTTTAAAGGAGTGGTTTCTGCAGTGTTGTGGGGGAAACTGGCTCAACATGCAACATGCCTTCATGGAGGATGGATCCATTGGTGGCTCCCAAAGCTCAGGGCTCTGGAGGCACATCTGGATGCTCAAGCTGCTGATTTACCGGTGGCATAGAATCACCGAATGGTTTGGGTTGGAAGGAACCTTTAAGGCCCATGAAGTCCAACCCCCTGCCCCGGGCAGGGCCACCCCCCCCCAGCCCAGGGTGCTCCCAGCCCCGTCCAACCCGGCCTTGGACACCTCCAGGGATGGGGCAGCCACAGCTTCTCGGGGCACCCTGCGCCAGGGGCTCACCGCCCGCACAGGCAGCGATTCCTTCCCAAGATCTCATCCCAATGTGCCCTCTGTCAGTGCCAAAGCGTTCCCCCTCGTCCCGTGGCTCCCCTCCCTGACCCAGAGTCCCCCCCAGCTCTCCTGGAGCCCCTTTAGGCACTGGAAGGGGCTCTGCGGTCTCCGCGGAGCCTTCTCCTCTCCAGGCTGAACCCCCCCTCTCCCCGCCTGTCCTCCCCGCAGAGGGGCTCAGCCCTCGCAGCATCTCCGGGCCCTCCTCTGGCCCCGCTCCCCCAGGGCCGTGTCTCTGCTGTGGGGACACCCCGAGCTGGAGGCAGCGCTGCAGGGGGGGCTCCCCAGAGCGCAGCAGAGGGGCACAGTCCCCCCTCGCCCCGCTGGCCACGCTGCTGGGGATGCACCCGGGGTGCCGGGGGCTCGCTGGGCTGCCGGCGCCCGTTGCCGGCTCATGGGCAGCTTTTCCCCCCCAGCACCCCGAGCCCTTCTCGGCAGGGCTGCTCTCCATCCCCCCGTCCCCAGCCCATGCTGGCACCGGGGGCTGCCCCCATCCATGCGCAGGACCCTGCGCTTGGCTTTGTTGAACCTCATGAGGTTCACATGAGCTTTTTGGTTTTGTTGAGTTTCTCTCCACGCCTGTGTCTCGGTGGCCATCAGAGATGGCTTTCTCCTCCCTTGCTGGGCTTTTCTGACTTGCATAGCACAGGTGCTCTTGGTTTTGGGGTGCCCGTCTGCTGTGGCATTAATTCTAGCTGGCGTAGTGATGACACGGAGGAGAAGGCCATCTCATGGAGTGTCTCCTTCAAGTGGTCACCACGCTTGCGCAACCACCAGGAGGATTTTAAACTGAACTCTGGAAACGCAAGGCATTTGCGTTCCCCTCGGGAGCAGGAACAGTTCTTGGGGGGCGGTCAGGGGAAGGGGCGATGTAAGGAATCGCCGCTGGATGCTCGGGGCTCCGCTGGGATGTTGCGGACCCGTATTTCTCCTAGATGAAGGAGAAGGCTTAGGGGAAGGGGGAGATGGAAGGGGGCAACCTGCTTTCCTAATTCACTTTTAAATCCTCCTGGCAGCCCGACTGACAGATTTCACACCAACTGTGCCGCGCCATCCGATTCTGCGCCCGAGCACGAGGCGTGCTATCCGAGTGATTTATAACAGCGGAACATATGGCCACGTTTCAGTGTGGGTAACAGGCGTTTCCCCTCCGCTTTGCCTCTCTTTTTTGGTTTTTTTGGGTGGTTTGGTTTTTTTTTGCCCGTGCTTGCATTTGGAGGAACGGATCGTGGCTTTTTGTTTTCTACCACTGGTTTCTGGTGGCGAAACGTGGTGTGTGGAGGGCAGGGAAAGGGCTCGGGTAGCTCTGACCATCGCAGGGATCCAGCGCAGGGCCGTAAATATGCTCCTGTGTTTCTGCGACGGATGGAGGGGGAGGAATTTTGTGCTGGCTCAACCCGTGCGCAGCAAACTTCTCCCCGCTGCTCTGCTTGGGAGGGGGGTTGAGCCAGCAGGATGCAGGCTCAGCTCCCGCGGCCAAACCCCACTGAAGTACACTCGAGCCAAGGACGCACCTGCAAACCCCATTTCCAAACCAAAGAGTGGATCCAGGACCGCCAAATCACGCTCCCTTCCACTCTTCCTCACTTCTCCTGCCTACAGAGAGGGAATTAGTGGGGGGTACTGCATCTGGGGAGGAATAACCCCGTGCACCAGTACAGGTTGGGTGTGACCTCCTGGAGAGCAGCTCTGTGGAAAGGGACCTGGGAGTCCTGGGGGCCAACAGGGTGCCCATGAGCCAGCAATGTGCCCTGGTGGCCAAGAAGGCCAATGGCACCCTGGGGTGCACCCAGCAGAGTGTGGCCAGCAGGGCGAGGGAGGGCATCCTCCCCCTCTGCTCTGCCCTGGGGAGGCCGCAGCCGGAGCACTGTGTGCAGTTCTGGGCTCCCCGGGTCAGGAAGGACAGGGAACTGCTGGAGAGGGTCCAGCAAAGGGCTACGGAGATGATGAGGGGATTGGAGCATCTTCTGATGAGGAAAGGCTGAGGGCCGTGGGGCTTTTCAGTCTGGAGAAGAGAAGACTGAGGGGGGACCTTATCAATGCTTATAAATCCTTCAAGGGAGGGTGCCAGGGGGATGGGAACAGTCTTTTTCCAGTGGTGCCCAGTGACAGGACAAGAGGGAACGGGCACAAACTTGAGCATAGGAAGTTCCATCTCACCCTGAGGAGGAACTTCTTCCCTGTGCGGGTGGCAGAGCAGTGGCACAGCTGCCCAGAGAGGGGGGGGAGTCTCCCACTCTGGAGCCATCCCAAACCCGCCTGGACGCCGTCCTGTGCCACTGCTGGAGGTGACCCTGCTGTGGCAGGGGGTGGACTGGGGGAGCTCCAGAGGTCCCCTCCAACCCCCACCATTCTGGGATTCTGTGGTGTTCTTTGGTAAATCAGATTTGCCGTCTAGGGCTACCGCCTTGTTGCTTTGAAGCAACTGAGCACTTCATGTTTTACAGCGTTATCTCCTCATCCTATAAATATCCCGGCATCACTGTCGGGAAGAGGGGGGGTGCTGCTTCCTAATGTTTTCTTCCTATCAGAGTAGGACCGAGAGGTTATCTGATATTTAGGTGGGAGCTGGTAATCTCTCTGCCGTTACTCAGAAAGGTCGTCTTGTCTTACAGGCTCTAATTGCTCCCATCATCGCAGGCATTTTTAGGGTCGAACTCCTCGTTTACCGCGCGCGGCAACTGCGACGGTTAAATGGAGTTGGCGTCCTGGGAACAAGGATTGCTTGGTTTCATCCCCGGCTTTCTGCAGCCCCGCTTGGCGTGAGTCATCCCAAGTCACTGTCCCTCCTCCTTCTCCCCCTCCTCCTCCTCCTCCTCCTCGGTTCCTCCCGTTGTCCCCAGCCCAGCCGCGATGGGAAATCAAATGATGTCAGGACCGTGACAGGTGGCCGCTTTTGGCCTCAAACCGGGGCGAATCACCTGCTCGTGAGCAGCTGCCGCTTCCAACCCCGCTCCGCCACTGCCCAGGCTCGTGCCTGACTTGGGACACGGTCCTTCTGCCTTACCCTAAGCAAAAAAAAAACACCCCCTCCTAAGACCCCGCTCGGTATTTGCATGGCAGCCGCTTGACCCCAGCGGAGCTGTGCCAATGTTTAATCTCGCCCTGGCAAGCCCTGCGGGGAGGACGCATATTTTTCTCTCTATGTCAGACCTGGTTTTCGTCGTTCCCCTAAGCCCGTCTTTTCGCAGAGCTCCAGTTTCTTCAATATTTGGGAGATTAGGAAGCGCGGGGTTGTGCTTTCGGGCTGGCTTTTCCACAACTCGCTGTTAAGTTTAGGAAATCCATGCAAACACCCCTTTTCCAGACACCCATGCAACACCACGAAGATAAAATTAGTTTATTGTGGGTTATTCCTTGTTCTCCGGCATTATTTTCCTTTTCCTCCCAGTGATGTTTGTCGTGGGAACTCTTGCGAAAGGACAAACTTGGCACCGGGGGCCAAGCTGGTGTACCACAGCTGGAAATTAAATATTTAAGAGTGTGTATTTACAGGACTGCTGTAAACTGCTTTAAACTTCCCCACGTTTAACCTGTACAATGGTATTAACCTCCTCTGCTCCGATATCACTTGAATTAGCAAAGAGACGTGAAGTTTTACTGTTTTGGTGGCATTTTTCTCCTTTTGCTGCTGCCTTCAGACCCCGATGACTCAGGGGAGCCCGCTCTTGCAGTGGCACCGACATCGCCGTGTGACACCTCCGAGATGCCGGGAAGGTCACGGTCATAAATTTCCTTCTGATTTAAGGTCTGTGACATTGTCACCGGTGTAGGACGTGTTACTTGGGCTTGCTATCCCCGTCCACACATGGGCTTTTTTCCATCCAGGCTGTACCTTGTTTAGTGGTTGAAGCAGTAAATTACATCTTTGTCCTTGAGGATCGGGTCGAATTGAAATTACAGCTGCATCGAAATGAAGTTTTTTCTTAATCAACGAGTTAAAAAAGCAGTAGTTCAAGGAAAGGGTGACTTGCGCACATGGGGAGGAGGGTCGGGATTCAGCAGCTGCCAGGATCCGTGCTGGAATGCTGTCCTGCTCCTCTCCCTCGCTGCCCCGCCACTGCCTGCCCCGCTGCCGGGTGAGAGCTCCGCCGCTGCCCCTAACTCGGTTGGGTTTTCCCCTAAATCACAGAATCATAGAATTCTTGAGGTTGGAAGGGACCTTGAAGATCAAGTCCAACCATTCACCTAACTTGACAAAACCACTTGTAAACCATGTCCCCAACTACCCCGTCTGCCCTTTTTTTAACCACCTCCAGGGATGGCGAATCCACCCCCTCCTGGGCAGCCTCTTCCAATGGTTGATAACCCTTTCAGTGAAAAAAGTTTTCCTAATATCCAACCTAAACCTTTCCTGGCATAACTTGAACCCATTTCCTCTCGTCCTATCACTTGTCACTACGGAGAAGAGGTCAGCCCCCACCTCTCTACAACCTCCTTCCACAGACTCACAGAATAGTGGGGGTTGGAAGGGCCCTCTGGAGCTCCCCCAGTCCAACCCCCTGCCACAGCAGGGTCACCTCCAGCAGTGGCACAGGATGGCGTCCAGGCGGGTTTGGGATGGCTCCAGAGTGGGAGACTCCCCCACCTCTCTGGGCAGCTGTGCCACTGCTCTGCCACCCGCACAGGGAAGAAGTTCTTCCTCACATTTAGATGGAACTTCCTATGGTCAAGTTTGTGCCCGTTCCCTCTTGTCCCGTCACTGGGCACCACTGGAAAAAGACTGTTCCCATCCCCCTGGCACCCTCCCTTTAAGGATTTATAAGCATTGATGAGATCCCCTCTCAGTCTTCTCTTCTCCAGACTAAAAAGCCCCACGGCCCTCAGCCTTTCCTCATCAGAAGATGCTCCAATCCCCTCATCATCTCCGTAGCCCTTTGCTGGACCCTCTCCAGCAGTTCCCTGTCCTTCCTGACCCGGGGAGCCCAGAACTGCACACAGTGCTCCGGCTGCGGCCTCCCCAGGGCAGAGCAGAGGCCCTCCCTCGCCCTGCTGGCCACACTCTGCTGGGTGCACCCCAGGGTGCCATTGGCCTTCTTGGCCACCAGGGCACATTGCTGGCTCAAGGTAGTTGTAGAGAGTGATAAGGTCTCCCCTCAGCCTTCTCTTCTCCAGGCTGAACAACCCCAGTGCCCTCAGTCGTTCCTCATAGGACTTGTCCTCCAGACCGCTCACCACCTCCATTGCCCTTCTCTGGACACACTCCAGCACCTCAATGTCCTTCTTGTCATGAGGGGCCCAAAACTGAACGCAGTACTCGAGGTGGGGCCTCACCAGTGCTGAGTACAGGGGGACGATCACTTCCCCAGTCCTGCTGGCCACACTGTTCCTGATACAAGCCAGGATGCTGTTGGCCTTCTTGGCCACCTGGGCACACTGCTGGCTCATACTCAGCCGGCTGTCCACCAACACCCCCAGCTCCTTTTCAGCCGGGCAGCTTTCCAGCCACTCTGCCCCAAGCCTGTAGCGCTGCATGGGGTTGTTGTGACCGAAGTGCAGGACCCGGCACTTGGCCTTGTTGAAACTCATACCATTGGCCTCGGCCCATCGGTCCACCTGTCCAGATCCCTCTGTAGAGCCCTCCTATACCCTCACGCAGATCAACACGCCCGCCTAGCTTAGTGTCATCTGCAAACTTACTGAGGGTGCATTCGATCCCCTCGTCCAGGTCATTGATAAAGATATTAAAGAGAGCCGGCCCCAGCACCGAGCCCTGGGGAACACCACTTGTGACCGGACACCAAATGGATTTAACTCCCTTCAAATATGGTCAACCAACCCCCTTAGGGATGCTGATCCTCCTGTCCCCAGAGCTCAAGGATATCGGTCATGGAATCATGGAATGGTTTGCGTTGGAAGGGACCTTTAAAGGCCATTGAGTCCGACCCTCTGCCATGGGCAGGGACACCTCCCACCAGCCCAGGTTGCTCCAAGCCTCGTCCAACCCGGCCTTGAACACCTCCAGGAATGAGACATCCACTGCCTCTGCGGGCAACCTGGGCCAGGGGCTCACCACCCTCAGCGTAAAACAATTTCTTCCTTATCAATCCTCCATCCACGTGGTGCATCGTGGAGCTTAACCCTTTCTGTTTGTCCTAGAGCAGGTTTAGGGTTGGGGTTTTTTTCTCCCCATTTAAAAAAAACCCCAACTTTTAGGGTAGGAGATGTTGCAGGGCTAAGAAAATACACAGGACAGGATCACTGCAGCCCGGGATCGAACCGCTACGAACAAGGGACGTCCCAGCTTTACCTTTGGAGCACGTAGAAAAGCATCATAGTGGAGTAAAAAGTAAAGAAATAATGACCCGGTAAGGACCGGGCTCTGCATCGGCTCTGCCTGCACAAGTGTCCCTGCCAGGGCAGCGGCGCCGCTGGGCGCGCAGCCACGGGGAATTTAAAGGCGGGGGGGAATAATAACACGCTTGCCAATATTTTTATAGACTTTGCTGGCTGGGAGCTCGGCGTTGTGGTTTTTGATATAGGGCCCCTGATGTGGTTGTTTGCACGATCTCAGACTTGAAATGGGGACTCGTGAGATTTGCAGAATTCCTTTTTGCGGAAATATTGGCGGGGGGGGTGTGTGTGGTGGTAATTTTCTGCCTTCAATCCCGATCACTCCTGATTTTTCTTGAATTGCGACAGGTTGTTGCTTGTTTATAGGCTTTTGGCAAATGGCTGAAAGTTCAAAGCGTTCCACTCCATATTTCACACTTTCAATATTGCAAAGAGATTATTACTATTAATAACACATTAATCATCTTTCATCTGAAGATTTTGATTGGAAAAGCAAAAGAAGATTTTATTTTCTTTTTATTTCTTTAAGAAGCATTCGAGTCAGTGTTGGCAAGTCCCAGTGCTCGGGTAATCTTCAGTCTGATTTTTTAGAAGCTTCAGAACTGAAAATTTGGGTTTGTGAATACAACACTGACACTAAAGTTGTACTAATGTCTAGACCTGATTTGGGGAGACACATATGGCGTGTCTCTTAAGAGTGCCAGCACAGATGAAGCCACCATTCAAAATGATCCATCTTCAAGGTGGAAACCATCTGCTCCATCGGTTTGAGGAGATGCAGCTTCACCCAGCACCCACCCAGGTCCCACCTCGGTCCCACCTTGGAAGTTGGGTGAGAGCCACCCTGGAAAACCAACTCTGCCTGTCCCAAAACTGCGCCGCAAACCCCGGTGCTGGAGCATCTCCAAGTGACTAAGGCGTAACACAAGTCAACGTAAGGTGTCTTGCTAGTTGGTCTGGCTGGAAAGATGTGGTTTGGATCCACTGGCTTGGATCTGGTTTGGCTGGAAGCCCGTGTAGTCTTAGAGATTTAAAAAAAACCAACATGGATACTTGATAATAAAGTTGTTCTGCTGAGTGATGGATCTTTTGGGTGTTCTGCGGAGGTCTATGATGAGTGGAAATGCCTTCAGTGAATGGAAAGTTTCTTATAAAGCAATGCAAGGTTGCTTTTGGGATGCGACCTTAGCATCCCGGAGAGGGTGCTGGCTGCATACCTGGGAGCACGGATGGGTGTCCTGCATGTCCTGGCCCCTTCTCTGGGAACTGTGCCTGCTCATTCATAGAATCAGAGAATCACAGGATGGTTTGGGTTGGAAAGGACCTTCAAGATCACCGAGTTCCACCCCCTACCATGGGCAGAGACATCTTCAACTAGACCAGGTTGCTCCAAGCGCCCTCCAACCTGGCCTTGAACACCTCCAGGGATGGGACAGCCACAGCTTCTCGGGGCAACCTGGGCCAGGGGCTCACCACCCTCACACTCAAGAATTTCTTCCTTAGATCTGATCCAAATCTCCCCTCTTTCAGTATCAAACAGTTTCCCCTCATCCCATCGCTCCCCTCCCTGATCCAGAGTTCCTCACCAGCTCTCCTGGAGTCCCTTTAGGGGACTGGAAGGCCTTTAGGTACTGGAAGACTCCAGTAGACCTCTGTAGACCATCCCATGGTAGCCTCCAGCGCTCTCTGCCACCCTTTTTGTACAGAAAATGGCAGCAAACGCCTCGGCCGGCTCAGCCCGGTGCTGCTGCCTCTCCCATGCTGCACGGGCTGAGCTCTCCCATCCTCAGCAAAGAGTCAATGTGTGTCCTTCTGTCCTCAGCCATCCTCTTTCCTTTAAAACAAAACTTCTTAGAGGCTGATATCCTCGAGACCTTGACCTCTCCGACTTGGTTGAAAGAAGCCGACAAGCTAAAAAAACGTTATTAGTCGGTGTATGGAGAGATATAGGATCACATAAGCCTCCGGCTAAAATGCTTGAGCTACTTTGAGAAGCTCGAGGTCAGCCCGGCGAATTTGCTGCTTTCATGCAGATACTTGATTCATCTCCGCCTGTTTGTGTTATCTGCTTTCTGGCAGCTTTCGAGACTCTTTCTTTTTTTTTTTTCCTTCTTCTTTTTTTTTGGAGTTTAAAGGAGATAATGCATAGCTAAGGCTGGCGCTGTGAAGTTTGGATTGGGAGCATCGGTATTCGCCAGAAAGCGGTCGAACTCGCTCCGATAAGAGGGAAAGAAATCGGATCCATCCTATCCTCTTTCTGAAGCTGTCCTTTGAAGCCGTGGGGTTGGTTTTTTCTTTTGGTGCGTGCGAGCTGGTGTCTTATCCCGGTGTACTCAAGGCCAGAAGGGATGTAACAACACCAAAGTCATCGATGCAAAATGGGATGTAGGGCGACGGGAGGGGTAAAAAAACTTCATACGGCTTCAACTCCGCTCTCCACGGCAAAGATTTCCCCGGGAAGGGGAAAAATGTCCAGGGCAGAGAAGGGTGATCCTTCCCCCCCGGGACCTTGCTGCTTCTGGGGATTTCCTAACCTCGGAATAGCCTATTTAATAGCTACCGATGGGTTTGTCCTCCTTGAACTCGGCTAATTCTCCTTTGAACCTATTTATGGGGTTTGGCTGTGTTGCTGAATACATTCCGCAGCTTAATTATGTGCTATGAAAAGTAATTTCCTTTCGTTGTCTTTTAAACCTACTGCCTGATAACTCCAGAGCAACTCATAAAACGCGTCCTGAAAAAAAAAAAATACAAAAAAAACCCATGAGTAATCGTTTCCTCGTCCTCTTCTCTGCATTACTTTTTAGGTATAATGTGAAACTGGATTTTCAACGATGTCTCTGCCGATCTAAAATAGTTTTTGGCTGTGTTTTATGCTCCTTTGGGACTTTTACATTCCAGACTGTCCTGGCTGCCCTTTCCTAGGTCTAGCATATATATATATATATTTTAATTTTTTTGTAAAAGGACTGCAATGGCAAAAACATGCAAGACATGAGCACTCCTTGGCGGACTTGCCCAATGATGTGGTCTCTGTTTATTCCTTCCCAGTAATTTCTGACACCCGGGATAGGGAAGGTGGCACACGTGACAGCGCTTTGGGATTTGACGGTGGAATCGAGTGCACGCTCAGCAAGTTTTCCAATGATGCCAAGGTGTGTGGTGAGGTAGACACGCTGGAGGGGAGGGATGCCATCCAAAGGGACCTGGACAGGCTGGAGAGGTGGGTCCATGCCAACCTCATGCAGTTCAACAGGGCCAAGTGCAAGGTCCTACATCTGGGTCGGGGCAATCCCAAGCACAAATCCAGGCTGGGTGGGGAATGGCTGGAGAGCAGCCCTGAGGAGAAGGACCTGGGGGTGCTGGGGGGTGAAAAGCTCAACATGAGGCAGCAATGCACGATTGCAGCCCAGAAGGCCAACCGTATCCTGGGCTGCATCAAAAGAAGTGTGGCCAGCAGGGCGAGGGAGGGGATTCTGCCCCTCTACTCCGCTCTAGTGAGACCCCACCTGGAGTACTGCATCCAGCTCTGGAGTCCCCAACACAGGAAAGACATGGACCTGTTGGAGCGGGTCCAGAGGAGGGCCATAAAGATGCTGCGAGGGCTGGAGCACCTCTCCTATGAGGAGAGGCTGAGAGGGTTGGGGATGTTCAGCCTGGAGAAGAGAAGGCTCCAGGGAGACCTTATTGTGACCTTCCAGTCCCTAAAGGGGGCTACAGGAGAGCTGGGGAGGGACTTTTTACAAGGGCATGGAGTGATAGGACGAGGGGGAATGGCTTCAAACTGGAAAAAGGTAGATTTCAGAAGAAATTCTTCACTCTGAAGGTGGTGAGCCCCTGGCGCAGGGTGCCCCGAGAAGCTGTGGCTGCCCCATCCCTGGAGGTGTTCAAGGCCGGGTGGGACGGGGCTGTGAGCACCCTGGGCTGGTGGGGGTGGCCCTGCCCAGGGCAGGGGGGTTGGAACTCGATGATCTCTACGGTCCCTTCCAACCTAAACCATTCTATGATTCCTCAGGGATCCTGGGTGACTCTCAGCACTGTCCTCCCACTAAGGCATGGAGACCCTACACGCATGACCAGATACGAGCTCATTACGGTTCATTCCATCTGTGACATCTTGAAGCTTTTTTTTTCTGACATCTCAGTTTGACATAGTTTATTCATTCAGTTTTATCCTCAAATGAGAAGGACTTTAATGTGGCAACGCCCCTCAAATTTGAATTTAGTCTTCCTGCTATGGCCTTATTTTTGGTTGCTTTTTTCTCTCCTGTTTATCCATCCGCTCTGCCCCGCACCCGCTCACATGCCATTTCCTTGTAGATGTCTTTATTGAAGCTTTAATTTTCTTTTACCGTCTCCATTTTAGTTTAGTTTCTATGGGAACAGAGACAAAGATGGAAATGGCAACTACCTGCTCTCGTCTTCCTACTGGGACACGTATTGTGTACATACGGTGCAGTAATGGAGAGAGGCTGAACTTCAGGAGGCTGCTTAGCCCAACAGGTCTTCTGTGGGCGAGCGGTGGGGTTAGATCAGGCGGTGGGTTACAACACGATGTCGTTAGATGGTGCTTTATTTACACTCGGGGACAAGAAGAGCTGGGAAACCTCTACAGGAGTGTCTGCGAGGAGAAATACTTGCGAGGCAGCCTCCTGCCCTCCGTGGGGCTGTTCCTTGCTGTTACCCTTGACGTCTCTGGTGGTGAATCTCATCCCCAATCTCTAGGATCTTGATTTCCAGTGGAAGCGGGGTGTCGCAGCAAGGATGGATTTTCTGGTTTGGGAGCCCTGAGATGGTGCACGGTCCAACACTGGAGAACATTGGATGTCCCTCTTGGGTCTCAGCTCCTGAGCGTCCCTGGTGGGGTTAGCTCATGGTGGGGAGGAGGTGACAGGTTGAACTGCTGCTCTCCCTTGATCCGAGGGAGAGGAACGTTCCCCTGCCCTGCGTGGGTGTTGTGGTTTAACCCCAGGTGGCAACTAAGACCACGCAGCTGCTCGCTCCCTCCCCCCATGGCAGGATGGGGGGGGAAATTGGAAGAGTAAAAGTGAGAAGACACGTGGGTTGGGAGGAACACAGTTTAATAGGTAAAGCAAAAGTTGTGCACACAGGCAAAGCGAAACAAGGATTTCCTTCACTACTTCCCATCGGCAGGCGGGTGTTGAGGCACCTTCAGGAAAGCAGGGCTCTATCACGCGAGGTGTTTCCTTGGGAAGACAAATGCCATAACTGCAAACGTGCCCCCCTTCTTTCCTCTTCTCCCGTCATTATATTCTGAGCATGACGTCATATGGCACAGACTATCCCTTTCATAGAATCACAGAATGATTTGCGTTGGAAGGCACCTTTAAAGGCCATCTGGTCCAACCCCCTGCCACGGGCAGGGAAATCTTCAACTAGACCAGGTTGCTCAGAGCCCCATCCAACCTGGCCTTGAACACCTCCAGGGATGGGTCATCTCCCACCTCTCTGGGCAGCCTGGGCCAGGGGCTCACCGCCCTCAGTGTAAAACATTTCTTCCTTAGATCTAATCTAAATCTGCCCTCTTTCAGTGTCAAACCATTCCCCCTCGTCCCGTGGCTCCCCTCCCTGACCCAGAGTCCCCCCCAGCTCTCCTGGAGCCCCTTTAGGCACTGGAAGGGGCTCTGCGGTCTCCGCGGAGCCTTCTCTTCTCCAGGCTGAACCCCCCCTCTCCCCACCTGTCCTCCCCGCAGAGGGGCTCAGCCCTCGCAGCATCTCTGTGCCCTCCTCTGGCCCCGCTCCACCAGGTCCGTGTCCTTCTTATGTTCAGGGCTCCAGAGCTGGACACAATATTCCAGGTGTGGTCTCACATCCAAAGTCTCACGACTTTGATCAGTTGGGGTGAGCTGTCCCAGCCGTGTCACCTCCCAACCCTTTGTGCACTCCCAGCCTACTGGCTGGTGGGGCGGCATGAAGAGCAGAAAAAGCCTTGAGTGCTTAGGAACAACCAGAACAATTAGTGGGCTATCAACAGCATTCTTATCCCAAATCCAAACCACAACGCTCTACCAGCTGCCAGTAAGAAAGTCAACTCTATCCCAGTGGAAACCATGGCCGTGGGCAAGGCAGCCTCTGCGCATGAAGCAAATCTTGAGCAAACGGCAGCGCTTAAGTTTGCTCCTCCTGCGTGTTACAAGGTTTTTCTCTCAGCTCGCCCATGGTTAGGGAAGTCTAATTTCGTTTGTGGTCGCCCTTTGTTGCTTGAGTAGACCTTTGCAAAGCAGTGAAGGCTTATGCAAGGTCCCTGCAGTTCCCATAGCGATTGTAATATGAATATTTAAAAGTGGCGTTCCGGGTTATCCAGATATCTATTTCTTCAGAGAAGAAAGGAGCTGGCAAGAGCTGCCGTTCCCAGTGTCAAGCTGGCAAGAGAGAGCTGGGAGGCTTAGCCCTATGCAAAAATACTCCTCCATGGTTTGGCTTCCAGAAGTGCTGAAGAAGAACCCGGCTAGCTGGGAGCAAGCGGCCCAGATGCTTTCTCAGAAAGCATTTCAAGTGAACCGCCTGCAGCGATGCCGTATCGAAATACGCGTTGCCCCAGTTCAACCGGGGCCAGGAATTACTTTGAGTGTGTAATTTAGATTGCAAATTACCTCTTGAGTTGCAAATCTCATCTTCGTATCTTGGGCAGATAAAAGGTGCCGGATGACTTAGGGGAAGTTTCATGGAACACGGTCGGTTCTGCCATGCTGTGTTATCCCTAGGTGGGTGCGTACCTCTTCCAGAGCCGCTGTGGGATCAGGGGCGTCCCAAACAGCATCTCTCAAACCTGACTTGCTGATGGTCCGCAGAGAGCAGGTGATCCGCCTGCCGCTTATTTTTCATCTGCCAAATTCCCTCCAAATGACTAAAATACATAGAATCATAGAATCATAGAATGGTTTAGGTTGGAAGGGACCATAAAGATCATCAAGTTCCAGCCCCCTGCCTTGGGCAGGGACACCTCCCACCAGCCCAGGGTGCTCCAAGCCCCGTCCAACCCGGCCTTGAACACCTCCAGGGATGGGGCAGCCACAACTTCTCTGGGAAATGTGTTCCAGTGCCTCACCACCCTCAGAGAGAAGAATTTCTTCCTAATATTTAACCTAAATCTCCCCTCTTCCAGTTGGAAGCCATTCCCCCTCGTCCTATCCCCACGTGCCCTTGTAAAAAGTCCCTCCCCAGCTCTCCTGGAGCCCCGTTTAGGCACTGGAAGGCCGCAATAAGGTCTCCCTGGAGCCTTCTCTTCTCCAGGCTCAAGAACCCCAACTCTCAGCCTGTCCTCATAGGAGAGGTGCTCCAGCCCTCTGATCTTCTTTGTGGCCCTCCTCTGGACCCACTCCAACAGGTCCATGTCCTTCTTATGTTGGGGGCTCCAGACCTGGACGCAGTACTCCAGGTGGGGTCTCACGAGAGTGGAGCAGAGGGGCAGAATCCCCTCCCTCGCCCTGCTGGCCACACTTCCGATGCAACCCAGGATACGGTTGGCCTTCTGGGCTGCGATCGCACATTGCCGGCTCATGTTGAGCTTTTCACCCCCCAGCACCCCCAGGTCCTTCTCCTCAGGGCTGCTCTCCAGCCATTCCCCGCCGAGCCTGGATTTGTGCTTGGGATTGCCCTGATGGGCAAAATGTGATGGTTTTCTGTCCGTGCGCTGTCATCAAGCGGCTCTGCCTTTTGAATGGCAAAAGGGGGATGGCTGGGATGATGCAGCACTGAGCAGAAAGGTGTCTGAGATGCCTTTAAGCACCCTCCATCCAGCAGGGAAAAGGTCCCTCAAAGCTCTTTTAATGTATGGTGCAGCAAGATGATGTTGAAAAGAAAAGGATTGTGCTTGTTTAAAGATTTACATTATGTAAACTAAAAGAGTGAAGATTCAGAGTAGATCTAAGGAAGACATTTTTCACTTTGAGGGCGGTGAGCCCCTGGCCCAGGTTGCCCCGAGAAGCTGTGGCTGCCCCATCCCTGGAGGTGTTCAAGGCCGGGTTGGACGGGGCTCTGAGCACCCTGGG
Organism: Pluvialis apricaria; assembly: GCA_017639485.1. Classification (NCBI taxonomy): domain Eukaryota; kingdom Metazoa; phylum Chordata; class Aves; order Charadriiformes; family Charadriidae; genus Pluvialis; species Pluvialis apricaria. Next base: position 169,752,064 of record CM030008.1, read on the forward strand.
CTGGTGGGGGTGTCCCTGCCCATGTCAGGGGGTTGGAACGAGATGATCTTTAAGGTCCCTTCAACCCAAACCGTTTGGTCATTCCATGATTCTATAAAACGTAGTGATTCAGTGCCGTTGAACTGAAAATCGTTTTCCCCCAGCTGGCTTGCTAGGTGGCATCTCATCCTGGGCTCCCCGGCTCTGCCTCGCTTCCTTTGGTCCTTGGAGCGGCCCTCCTTCGCTGGGGCACGTGAAGGAGAACAAGTCCAGGCTTGCTGGGGTTCACTTTTTAATGCTCATTTTCCTCGTCCTTTTTCTGATGTGAGTTGAACCGTGCTACCAGAGCCAGAGTGTGAGATTTTTTTTTTCTGGTTTTGGTTTTTTTTTTTTTTTAATTTCTGAACAGAGTAGGTGGTTGTTGTGCAACTCGGAGAAGTTATTTATACATTTCTGTACTCCGTCCCTATCTTGCGGTGTGCTTTCCTCCTCCAGCGCGGCCGTGGGTGGAGAACTGCAGCTCCATTTCTTCCTGGAACGTCTGGTTTTTTGTTCACTTTATTACCAGAAAAAAAGAAACAAAAAAAAAAAAAAGCTGGAGGTATCGAGTTAGACTTACGAGCCTGGGGGCAAGAGTTTCATCTTCTCTTTCACGTCTTTCCAAGACATTGATCGTTCTGGCTTTGGACCCAAAAATACCTTACTAGGGCAGTCATTTTTCAGCAGGGGTGTGCAGACTGCTGGAGACGTGGGAGACCTGGGGGTTTGTGGAGGTTGGCACGAGAAACCGTCTTATCCCCGGCATCCCGCTGCTGGAGGAACGCCTCTCCTTTGTACAAACAGTCCCAAAAACCTGTTGGCAGAATCCGGACTCGCTGCGTCGCGCTCGTTAACGAGCCTCTGTGGTGGTACTAATCTCTTGAAGGTTCCTCTGAAGATGAAGGGGGTGCGCGCGTGGAGGGAGATGCCTCTCGGTGAGGGTCAGCGCTTCTTGGGGTAAATACCGGCACTCTCCCAAAGGCGAGAAGTAATGTGGGGTAGTTTGGGCACAGTGTCTGGGAGACTGAAGATGACAGCTCCAGTGGAAGGACGGGATGCCCTGCAGAGCCCCAACTTGTCAGGAGAACGCAGTAATGAAATACTCTGTTGAGGTGTAGCTCGTATCTAACTTGAAAACAAAAAAAAAAGCCTTAAAACCAATCTGACTTCCAATCGAGTAAATACAAAACGTCTGAGGATGGCGTTGAGCGGAATAAGCTCTGACACTCGTACGAAAGGCATCCTTAGCGTCTTCCCCTGAAGCTCATCATCTGGTCTGGAAGGAGATGGTAAGCGGTAAGGAGGAAGAGTAGTCAAACTCATGTCTGCCGGGAGGGTGGGAGAGACTTGCCCTGGGAAAGTCTAGTTTGTGCCAGACTTTATCCTGCAGAAGGGGTTCCGCTGGAGGTGGAGCGGTGACAGTGTGGTTGGGACCATGGTGGACCATGATTGTGGGTGATATAGGTAGTCTGAGATTACATCTGAGCCCCTGCTCCCCCTTAGGAGCTCCTGAGCATCCTTGCAGTGGCCTTCAACACTCAACAGCAGTCTGGGGTGAGCTCTGCGTCCTCATCACGTCCCTGTGATCTTGGTTCTCCTCTGTTTTTCATGGTTCCTTAAATTAGCTTGACATTTCTGGCATCTTGCTTTTATGCTTTTTTTTTTTTCCCCCACATGTTTCCTTTCCATCCTACATACTCGGGTGAATTAAAAATTGTTTTTCGTAGAAAAGAATATGGTTTGATTCCGGAGATGCTGGGAGCGGTCAGTAAGCACTTGAGGACACAGTTGCGTGCAAGAACTTTGAAATGTTGAGATTTACTGATTATGTCCAAAGGACTAATCCAGAAAAGTCACTTTGATTTTTTTAAGAGCCGTCCTTGAGGTGCCAAAGCTGTAAGTTTAGGAAACAGTTTCTGTATAATTGATCTTTTTAAAACAAAAAAATCAATCTTCTGAAAGCAGTGGTTTGATTCCATGACTTAGAAAGCACAAGGTTTTTGATCTTGTGTGAGACAGAAAGCACGTGAGGTGAGAACAGTCATCTCTAGCAGCACTTACTCGCTGCTCCTGCATCTCCTCAGACTTCAACATGGAGGTTCTGCTGCTGCCTCTTGTACTGGCGGAGATCTCTGGGTACAGTGGGTACGTTTTAGTCTACATGTAGAATCATCAAATGGTTTGGGTGGGAAGGGTGCTCTAAAGGCCATCTGGTCCAACCGCCCGCCATGGGCAGGGACATCTTCAACGAGACCAGGTTACTCAGAGCCCCGTCCAACCCGGCCTTGGACACCTCCAGGGATGGGGCAGCCACAGCTTCTCGGGGCACCCTGCGCCAGGGGCTCACCGCCCGCACAGGCAGCGATTCCTTCCCAAGATCTCATCCCAATGTGCCCTCTGTCAGTGCCAAACCGTTCCCCCTCGTCCCGTGGCTCCCCTCCCTGACCCAGAGTCCCCCCCAGCTCTCCTGGAGCCCCTTTAGGCACTGGAAGGGGCTCTGCGGTCTCCGCGGAGCCTTCTCTTCTCCAGGCTGAACCCCCCCTCTCCCCGCCTGTCCTCCCCGCAGAGGGGCTCAGCCCTCGCAGCATCTCCGGGCCCTCCTCTGGCCCCGCTCCCCCAGGGCCGTGTCTCTGCTGTGGGGACCCCCCGAGCTGGAGGCAGCGCTGCAGGGGGGGCTCCCCAGAGCGCGGCAGAGGGGCACAGTCCCCCCTCGCCCCGCTGGCCACGCTGCTGGGGATGCAGCCCGGGGTGCCGGGGGCTCGCTGGGCTGCCAGCGCATGTTGCCGGCTCACGTCCCATTTTTCATCCATCCGTATGGGCAGAGGGGGGAATGTCAGGCAAAACCAGAGCTCAGGATCCAGCCCGGTACTCCGGCAGCTCCCGGCCTTGATCCGTAACTACATAAATACCCCAAACCTTGGAGCTTGTAAGGATCTGGAAAGAAATCCAGCACGTGACTGCCCGCAGCGCTGCATCCCCTGCTAGGCAATAGCTATTTCAGGATGGTGGGAGAAAACAAAAGACCTCTGCTCCGTCCTGACATGTATCTGCAGTAATTTCAGCGAGGGGGAAAGTGCTGACAAGGCAGAGACTGAACTCTAAAGCCACCTTAGGAAATAATAAACTTTCCCATCAAAGCAAATCAGTCGTATACTGGCCTGAGTCTTTGCTCATCCCTTTCAAATAAAATTTAAAAAAAAAAAAAAGGAGAATCCTGCTCCGGCAGGCAAGAGCCGTCGGCCGCGTGTATTAACGCCGCGCTGCTTTGACGGGGAAGGGATCCGACTTGCTTCGCAATGTCAGGGGAAGGTTAGCGGGCTGACGCGGTGCAGGTTGGCCGCGATGTGGCTATGGCAGCGCCGGTCGACGGCGGGACCGCTACGGCGTGGTGACAAGGCTGTCAGGACAAGTTAATAAGCTTTGGTTTTGCGGGTAGTGGGGGGATCCGTTCCCGCGGTGGGAGAGGAGGAATCTGGAACCCTACGGCTTGGAAAAATGAGGAGCAAAACTTCCATTCCATAGGGATTGGTAGGGCACCAGGGCGGAGGCGCCGGCTGCGAGGATCTGCTGCTGGCGACACCCTCGCGATTCCCTGGGAGGGGGGGATGAGAAATAAGAAATGTTTTATGCTGAGGGTGGTGAGCCCCTGGCCCAGGTTGCCCAGAGAGGTGGTGGATGTCCTGTCCTTGGAGGTGTTCAAGGCCAGGTTGGATGGGGCTCTGAGCAACCTGGTCTAGTGGAAGATGTCTCTGCCCATGGCAGGGGGGTTGGACTAGATGATCTTTGAAGGTCTCTTCCAACCCATTCCATGGTTCTACAAGACTCCAGTGAACTTATTAGCAGCAAAACTCTGGTTGTCACACAAGCTGTGGCCGGTTGGTGGTGTTCCTCCAAAAGCATCATTAATGCAAGCAGATTCTTTGTCAGGAGAAGAAGCTCAGAAGGCCAAGCAAACAGAGAAACCCTTCTCTGGATGCTCTTTGTGATGAAGAGCTTTCCTCCCTGCCTTGCTCAGCAGCGTACGGGCTGGTGACCCAGGGACCACGTGGCATATCGATCGGTGGGTGAGGAGCTTGTTCATGCGAGCAACTAAAAGAATCCATGATGCCCTGATATGGGACTGTGCAGACAGCCGAGCGGGAGCTGATCTGGCTGAATGGCCCTACGAGAGCTCGGGCAGAGGGATGGAGCCAACAGGAGCGTGAGGTGGTGGTTTTGTGGTCTCCTTAAGCAGCTGTATTTTCGTGGTCGCTGGACGGTGGCTGCGCGTGGAGAGATCTGCAGAACCTGGGTCCTCCTGGACCGTGCTGGTGGGGCAGCTGCCCCAAGGGTGGGCAAAGATTGGGGTCTGTGCTGGGGAGTGCAGAAATGGGAGAAACTCTAAGGATGGAGATGTTCGTATATTTAAAAAAGGGAGGGGGTATTGTTAATTAAGTTCAAAGGTCCTAAATGAGGACTGCCCCTTCCCCCGCCAGTACCCAAAAGTGGTGTGTTCTGGTTTTTGACACACACAAACTATCTCAGGGGTGGGGGCAGCCCCCGGTGCCAGCACAGGTTGGGGATGGGGGGATGGAGCAGCCCTGCCGAGAAGGGCTCGGGGTGCTGGAGGGGAAAAGCTGCCCATGAGCCGGCAACGGGCGCTGGCAGCCCAGCGAGCCCCCGGCACCCCGGGCTGCATCCCCAGCAGCGTGGCCAGCGGGGCGAGGGGGGACTGTGCCCCTCTGCCGCGCTCTGGGGAGCCCCCCCCTGCAGCGCTGCCTCCAGCTCAGGGGGTCCCAAAAGCAGAAGGACGTGGACCTGGTGGAATGGGGCCAGAGGAGGCCACAGAGATGATTCATGGTACTGGAGCACTTCTGCTATGGGGACAGCCTGGGAGAGGTGGGGTTGTTCAGCCTGGAGAAGAGAAGGCTCCTCGGAGACCTCAGAGCCCCTTCCAGTGCCTAAAGGGGCTCCAGGAGAGCTGGGGGGGGACTCTGGATCAGGGAGGGGAGCCACAGGACGAGGGGGAATGGTTTGACACTGAAAGAGTGGGGATTTGGGTCAGATATTAGGAAGAAATTCTTCCCTGTGAGGGTGGTGAGACCGTGGCCCAGGTTGCCCCGAGAAGCTGTGGAGGTCCCATCCCTGGAGGTGTCCAAGGCCGGGTTGTACGGGGCTCTGAGCACCCTGGGCTGGTGGGAGGTGTCCCTGCCCATGGCGGGGGGTTGGACTCGATGGTCTTTAGAGGTCCCTTCCAACCCAAACCACAATTTGAGTATTCTGGTAGCACTGAGCTATAGCAACTGCTCTTCTACCCCTGTGTAGAAGATGTGGTGACGAGGTTCAGCATAGTTCCCGAGAGGGAGTTGAACTGAAATTACTTTTTGACCATCCCAGAAGAGATTTGCCCAAGAGCCATTACTGTGCCATGGTGGATATAGGACAACTGGACTCAAGCTACCGCATAGTTGTCTTGGGTGTTTGAGGGGGGAACATGCCCAATTTTGGGGCTCGTGTCTCAGCATGACTCCCTAGGTAGGAGGAGGGAGGGCGAGGACCAGCGCGCATGGGCAGCACAGCAATTTAAAGGGTTGGCTTGCCAAGGGGAGCAAACGGTGGAGAAGCAGAAGCTGTTTGCTCCTGGCACGTTGCTTCTCCATTTAACACCTCCCCGGCTCGGCACCTGTGCCCTGAGCAGGTAACTCCTGCTCGGAGGGAAAAACTGGATTATTTTTTTCTGGAGGGGGATAACTTCATCCCACTCCAAGCTTTTCTGCCAGCTCCAGCTGCCGCAGCAAGAAGTTCTGCTCCTTCGGTAGCCTGCCCTGAATTTTTTTTTCAAGCTGCTTGCATCTGTCAGGCCAGTTAGCGAAGAAGCATGAAACCTTTCAGGTTAATGATGTATTTTCCTTAAAATGTTCGTTGGCACTGAAATTACCGGTGCAGAAACAAGCCCCAGCTCCCAAACGCTTTGATGTTCTGCTAACTATTACCTACCTACAGTTAATGCTGTTTTATTTCTGATGCTCAGCAATTCTGTGTCTGCGTTCGTCAGCCGGGGTTTTCTAAGGCTCCGCACTGAGGAACTACATTTTTCTGGTGGCTTAAACAATTCTTATTTTAAGTAAAATATTCCTGCAAAATAACATGTGCATAATAAACCAAATTGTCCTGCTCAGAGCCGGGGCATTTACGAATCAAATCAATATAATATAGATTATGTTATAGATTATAGGTCATCCCTGGAGGTGTTCAAGGCCAGGTTGGACAGGGCTCTGAGCAACCTGGGCTGGTGGGAGGTGTCCCTGCCCATGGTGGGGGGTTGGACTCGATGGTCTTTAAAGGTCCCTTCCCACCCAAATAATTCTATGATTCTATGAGTATTTTTATTTTTATTTTACGTGCGGGAATGAGATGGGAATGGTCGTCTTTGTGGGATTATGCACAAACAGGGGGGATTTTGATTCTTGGACATGTTTGGATCTGGAGCACCACCATGCCTATGAGGACAGGCTGAAAGAGTTGGGGTTGTTCAGCCTGGAGAAGGGAAGACTCCGGGGAGACCTTAGAGCCCCTTCCAGTATCTGAAGGGCGCCTACAAGAAGGCTGGAGAGGACTTTTTACAAGGGCATGTAGTGATAGGACGAGGAGGAATGGCTTCAAACTGGAAGAGGGGAGATTTAGATTAGATATTAGGAAGAAATTTTTCACTTTGAGGGTGATGAGGCACTCAAACAGGTTGCCCAGGGAAGTTGTGGCTGCCCCATCCCTGGAGGTGTTCAAGGCCGGGTTGGACGGGGCTCTGAGCACCCTGGGCTGGTGGGAGGTGTCCCTGCCCATGGCAGGGGGTTGGAACTCGATGATCTTCAAGGTCCCTTCCAACCCAAACCGTTCTGTGATTCTATGATTGTATGCCGAAGCAATCACCCACAGATGAGAGACCTGGGGAGCAAAGCATCCCAGGTGCTTTAGAGCTTCTTCCAAGTGCCATGCTCTTCCTCTTCTAGGCTAGGCGTGGGCCAGGACTCCAAAACCCCACCGAGGAGTGGGAATTTGAATCGCTGTTGCTGTGTTAACCTGAAGCCTCAGGTCTGGGTAAAGCTAATGATGCTCAGTCCTCCTGGGCATAGTTTGCTCCTTCTTGGAGGGTTCAAGAGCTTAAAAGAAAAACCCTCCAGCTTCTTCCCCCTCCGGTTACCGCAAGGTCCTTACTCTGAGCTGTTTTTTTTCTGACCGAGACGCCCGCCGAATCGATGCGGGCTTCTGACCCCATTACGCTCTGATTCAGAAAGATGCTTGCTCGGCGATTTTTCCCCTTGTAGCTGCAGTTATCAATAAATTCCAAGTCATTTTAAGTGTAAAATACTTCTTTGAAATTTAAGCTTCTCCTGATCGGATTGGCTCGTTGGCATTCATTGCTGTGGTGTCGGGAGGGCTGCGGAGGAGGCTTTCTGGAGCGATGTCTGGATGAGGCACGGGTGATATCGAGCGGTTGGGTCAACAAGCAACATCCAAGTTGCCCAAGAGCCTTCGTGGCTCTTTGAGGCCACGTTAACCTTAGTGATACAACACCTGGCTCCTTGAAACCCAACTTATATCACAAGGCGAGCGCTGTACGCCTTCTCATGGCCCCCATGCCTTGGGGTTGTTGTTGTTGTGAACCATCGTTCATTGTCACAGCCCAAACCTCGCAGGTGTGGGAGGTTCATCATCCCGCACGTGCCCGCGGTCCATCAGGAAGATGCTCTTGAGCTCATTGCATGAGGAGGTGACCAACAGCATCCCCCGACCATCCCTTCGGCATTCCCTACATTCAACATCCCCCCCAAAAACAAAAGGTTTCCAAGGAGATGGCGCTGCCGTGCATTAAATACGCAGCAACTGGTGCCACGACAATTAAACCAACAAGGTGGAAACAACTGAGAAAGATGAGTCGGAGGACCTGAACAGTGGGATGTCCTTGCAGGGTTTCTACAGCAACGAGGCGAGGTGGGTATTTGCATCAAGAAGAGTGTGGCCAGCAGGTTGAGGGAGGTCGTCCTCCCCCTCTGCTCTGCCCTGGGGAGGCCGCAGCCGGAGCACTGTGTGCAGTTCTGGGCTCCCCGGGTCAGGAAGGACAGGGAACTGCTGGAGAGGGTCCAGCAAAGGGCTACAGAGATGATGAGGGGATTGGAACATCTTTCCCATGAGGAAAGGCTGAGGGATTTGGGGCTTTTTAGTCTGGAGAAGAGAAGACTGAGGGGGGATCCTATCAATACTTGTAAATACTTAAAGGCAGGGTGCCAGGTAGATGGGAAGAGTCTTTTTCCAGTGGTGCCCAGTGACAGGACAAGAGGGAACAGGCACAAACTGGACCATAGGAAGTTCCATCTGAACATGAGGAGGGACTTCTTCCCTGTGCGGGTGGCAGAGCAGTGGCACAGCTGCCCAGAGAGGTGGGGGAGTCTCCCACTCTGGAGCCATCCCAAACCCGCCTGGACGCCGTCCTGTGCCACTGCTGGAGGTGACCCTGCTCTGGCAGGGGGTTGGACTGGGGGGTCTCCAGAGGGCCCTTCCAACCCTCACCATTCTGTGATTCTGCGATTCTGTATTTGTTCTCTCACGGCTTTCTTGCCGCGTCTCCGATCCCGTGTTGCGATGGGGTGGAGGAGGGAATGCGTAGCAGCACCGCTGTAGGACCAAATCTCCTTCCTAGGGAAGCTCAGGGGGAGGATCCCCTCCTTAAATAGCGAAATAAGGCATCTGTGACTTGAAGTTCAGTTGATTCTCGTGGACTTTTGAATACAGGTATGAAGTTAAACTAAGTCCAGGATTCATTTCAACTGGCTTTGCATTTTCAGAAATCTAATTTGAGCGTCAGCTGGGCTCCTTTTCTGGGCAGTGCAGGGGAAAAAAATGGATTCTGGGATGAGTCTCTGGGCTTTCCTTTACAACGAGGTGATGGTTTTTTAGACAATCCCATGAGTCTGGGGCTCCCTGGGCACCTTCTGCTCTCCTGCATCAGTTATAAATCCCTTTAACCCAACAGCAATGAGGTCTGTGCTGTCTTGGACCATACTCCACGGGCTATTTAAATTTAGATGACTGCACTGCCCAGCGCGCCGGTGAGATAGGTCAGAGCCTGTTTGGCTACCAGAGCTTGCAGCAGAACTGTCTACTACCCATCAAGGAGGTTTTTTTGCCCGATGCAGTAAATAACGATGGTAATTCTGGGTTATCCCTTCATACCTGGGAAACAGAAGCATCGAACCCTAGAATCATGGAATCAGATTTGTCTGTGGACCTTATTTTGGGCAAATACTCGGGAATTTTAGCCCTGAGGTTTGCACTTTTTGGGGAAAAAAAAAAAAAGGCAACACGAGAGGGTTTTGGTTGGTTTTTTTTGCAAAACTTAAGGTAAGGTTTGGAAGAAGAGCTGCCTTTATCAGAGCCCTGTCTCCTAGTCCTGGGGGTTTTCTTCTCCAAAATTGCTATCGCACGGGTATGTCAGCTTCCCTGTCTGTGCCACAGGTCCAACCGCTCCGGACACGGGGATTTTGTTTGATTTTCAGCAGATTGAATCTCAGATTTGTGTATCTGATGAAAGATTTTTGTTTGTTCTGCCTTTCCGCTGCCCAGGGCAGGGCTGAGGAGGGTGGCCCTTGGCTATTGATCCTCTGCATTGCGAAGGTGCGGCGTATTGAGCCGCTTGAGTTGATGAATTACTCCAGTAAATGACAAGACTGGGGAGAAAGGAGAAATGTGAACGCTAAATTTCTTCTTCCCCAACAGCAGGGAAAATAACGATGCAGAGAGGGAGGACCTATAGACCAGACACTGAATTATCGCCCTTATTAAGCTGATACTTCGCAGTGAAAACCAAGAGGAAATTAAGGGCTCTACGACAAAAGGTCCTACATTTCCTTAATGTACTAATTACTTCTTTTGAGGTGCTGCAGGCTTTTACCTTCCCTGGTTTATAGCCCGTGATGATCCGGTTCTGTTGGGTCCAAACAGACCTTCATCCTTTTCGAGGTCTGTGGGGCTATTTTTATCCCATCCCATCCTATCCTATCCTATCCTATCCTATCCTATCCTATCCTATCCTATCCCATCCCATCCCATCCCATCCCATCCCATCCCATCCCCATCCTATCCCATCCCATCCCATCCTATCCTATCCTACCCCATCCTATCTCATCCCATCCCATCCCATCCTATCCTATCCTATCCTATCCCATCCTATCCTTTCCCATCCTATCCTATCCCATCCTATCCTATCCTATCCTATCCTATCCTATCCTATCCTATCCTATCCTATCCTATCCTATCCTATCCCATCCCCATCCTATCCTATCCCATCCCATCCCATCCCATCCTATCCTATCCTACCCCATCCCATCCTATCCTATCCTATCCTATCCCATCCCCATCCTATCCTATCCTATCCTATCCTATCCTATCCTATCCTATCCCATCCCATCCCATCCCATCCCATCCCATCCCCATCCTATCCTATCCCATCCCATCCCATCCCATCCTATCCTATCCTATCCTATCCTATCCTATCCTATCCTATCCTATCCCATCCCACCCTATCCCATCCCACCCTATCCCATCCCACCCTAGTCCACTCTACTCTATTTTTGCTGCCCCGCGATAACTGGGGAGCGCTCGAGCTCTCGTTTCGCCCTGGAGGGACCCCGGTTCGAAGGACCTTTCCTTCCTCCCTGCTGCAGGCAGCCCCACGTCCTCCCGGCGGGGACCCCCGAACCCCGCTGGGGCTGCTGCCCCTCGCCCCACCGAGGTTATTTCAACCCAAACCGCTCGAAGAGAAGCAGTGCGACTGCGAGCCCAGTGCTGACCTCCACCTCGGGCCAAAATCATTTCCATGGAAAACGCTGGCTCAGCGCATCACACTCAGACCCCAATCGAAGCCTTCGGTGGAAACCTGGAGGAAATGCGTCACTCCAAAAGCTCGAGTTGGCCTCCAGCTGTGCTGTCATGCCGCCGTCAAGGCTGCTCGTTTCCCCGAGTTTTGCAGAATGAGACGTGGCATGGTATAGGGTTTTCACTTCTCCAAGGGCTTTTAACCTCTCTTCTGCAAGGAAAAGCTTCGCTGGAGCTTTTCCTCTCCGTACAGAGAAGAGGTGGAGAGGTTTCCATCGGGTAGGATTTGTTCAAAAGCTGGGAACCTCTGGCACCTGAAAACCCGCTCCTTTTTTAAACAGAGTGGGGAGATGAGCTGGAGGAGTCGGAGGGCTCGGGGCTACCAGCGTCGCCGCCCGAGGACTGGGGTTCGTTTGGGGTTTTTTGGTGGTTTTTTTTTGCTTGCAAGCGTTTGAGCAAATTGGGCATTTCTGAAAACCCCGCAGGGGACTGGCTCCCGGTAAAAAGGCAGCGAGAAGCGATCCGTCACTTGTCTGACTCACCGAATGTGTCACTTCGAAATGCCACCTAAGTTTGATAAGCTCCGCAGAGCGCGCTGAGGGCTTTTTTTTGGGTTTGTTTGGTTTTTTTTTTTTCCCCTTATCTATTTCTATACCTTTCTTAACAGACTTTGTAAATGCAGATGAGGACGAATGCCAAGTAAGAGATCTGAGTGAATACGAACATCCTTTGTATCTTTTTACATAAGCCCACACAAAAATGAAGAATTTGAATAAGACACGGCTGCCCGAAAGCCTCCGGTCTCCCCCCCCATCAGGTTTAGCAAAAGGTGACACCTGCGGTGTTTGGAGTAATCTGAAAAAAATCTGTTAAATTGGCTGTTCTTTGGGATTACAACTTCTTTTAATCCTCTTTTGCATTTCCCAGCTCCGTTTACTGCTTTATGATTTCAATAACCCCTTTTGCTGTGTTTCTGAGTGAGCTGGCTCGGGCTGATGGTCTCGACAGGCTGAGAGAGTTGGGGGTGTTCAGCCTGGAGGAGAGAAGGCTCCGCAGAGACTGCAGAGCCCCTTCCAGTGCCTAAAGGGGCTCCAGGAGAGCTGGGGGGACTCTGGGTCAGGGAGGGGAGCCATGGGACAAGGGGGAATGGTTTGACACTGAAAGAGGGCAAATTGAGATGAGACATTGTGAAGAAATTCTTGAGTGTGAGGGTGGTGAGCCCCTGGCGCAGGGTGCCCAGAGAGGTGGTGGAGGTCCCATCCCTGGAGGTGTCCAAGGCCGGGTTGGACGGGGCTCGGAGCACCCTGGGCTGGGGGGGGTGGCCCTGCCCATGGCAGGGGGGGGACTCAATGGCCTTTAAGGGTCCCTTCCAACCTAAACCATTCCATGTTTCTATGATTCTATTCATTGCAGTCCATTTCATTCCATTCCATTCCATTCCATTCCATTCCATTCCATTCCATTCCATTCCATTCTATTCTATTCTATTCTATTCTATTCTATTCTATGCTATGCTATGCTATGCTATGCTATGCTATGCTATGCTATTCTATTCCGTTCCGTTCCGTTCCGTTCCGTTCCGTTCCTCCACATGGAGCCCAGGACACAGTTGGGTCCGTTGGGTCTCCGCTGGCTCCGTCCCTCCCACCGCTGGGTTTCAATGTTGATGCCGCTTGTGGTTATTGCGGAGCTGAGGTGTGTTGGGGCGGGTGGTTTGGGGAAGGTGCCGGAGGTGGGACGCGTGTGCCGGAGAGCTGGCGCCTGCGCCCGGTGTTGAAATCGAGACAAAAGGAAGGGGTGTTGGCAGAGCCGCGCAGGATCCGGCATGCCGGGGTTCGCGCCGGGGAGCAGTGCCACTCCAGCTGGGCTGAAGAGGGTTGAAGCCATCATCTTCACGTCTTGCATGGCCAAATGCTGCCGGGCTTGGCTGCCCGGGCGGCAGCGCAGAGCTGCGGGGTGGTCTTAGAGAAGAAATAAGTTCATCACCAGGACGGTGCCTCCTTCTGGGATCTGTCCCTCCGGTCTCTCGCCTCCCCGCCCTGCCCTTCACTGCCGATGTCGCGCTGAGCGTGCTGCAGCCACCAGGTCCGTGTCCCGAAGGGTTCAGAGTGTAAAGCGCAGAGGGCTCGGGGTGGAAGCGGTGAGACGGGGCGAATTCTGGGGTGGTGTAAGCCGGGCGTGTGTTTTCGCTGGCTTGCAGGTTTGCTGAATGTCCCTGGGAGCTGAAAATCCACTTGCAGCCTTTCACAAATGCTGTATTTGGCATAAATAACGCTGCGGGACTCGGCGGCGATGGGGGAGGAGGAGGTGCTATCCCCACCCAAGGCACCCTTCTTCTCCGTTTTCCGCCCCCCCCCGGCAAGGTGCTGCGAGCTCCTGCTGCAAGCGTTGACTCGAATGAGTCAACCCAACAGTTTGGGTTGGAAGGGACCTTCAAAGATCCTCTAGGTGAAGTCTCTCTCTGTGTTTGTCCTTTCCTTCAGGCTGGAATGGGTGGAAATCATCGAGCCTCGAACCCGGGAGCGCATGTACGCCAACCTCATCACGGGGGAGTGCGTGTGGGACCCTCCCGCTGGGGTGCGGATCAAACGCACAAATGAAAACCAGTGGTGGGAGCTCTTCGACCCCAACACCTCCCGTTTCTACTACTACAATGCCACCACGCAGAGGACAGTGTGGCACCGGCCGCAGAACTGCGATATCATCCCTCTGGCCAAGCTGCAGACCCTGAAGCAGAACACGGAGTCACCGAGGGCTTCCACGGAGAACAGCCCCGGGAGGAGCAGCAATGTCAGCAGGGAAGGCAGCACCAGTTCCTCCCTGGAGCAGGAGCTGGAGGGCAGCGAGAAGGTGCAGGAGCAGAGGTCGAGCCGCCAGTCCACCCAGTATGCCGTAGTGAAAGAAGAAACGGAAAGGTAAAAGCAAGGCTGGCTCTGCCGGCACGTCACGGGTGCGCGCGACCAAGCTTGGCGACGGGTTGGTGCAAGAAAATTGGCGGTTCAGGTACCCCGATAGTCTCCTGGCACCGTGGAAGAGCAGAGAGCGGAGCCCTTGTCCCGCAGCTCTTTATTTCCATTGTGCAGAGGTATTTTAGGGACGGCTCCTCCGACAAGATAGCCGTGGGTCTGTGCACCGAGCCTTAGAGAGCGGGTTTGCTCCTCCGTGAAACAATGCTGGGAGGAAGAGGTGAAAGCACCCGCGAAAGGTGTTTCTCCTTGTTAGGGGCAACGGAGATGTTCCTTTTGGAAAGGTGTGTGGGAGGAAGAATTTCTTGTCCTCTGAAATACACAATTTTAGATGGCGGCGTGGTTTTAAGTTATTTCCCTGGGTAGAATCTCGCTAAGAAGGCAGCACAATTCATGCTGCAACCACGGGCTGTCCCGCTGGTCTGCAGAGCTCCCAGCAGAGATGATTCCTCTTGTAAAGGAGAAGCTTCAAACCCAACGGTGAGTCAGTGCTCAGTTTCCAAGGTCCACCTGCGTACGGAGGACGTGCTGAGCTTTGTTTCCCGCTCTTGTGCCTTGCGCACTGCGAGTCGGACCGTTCATGACTTAATACATTTGCGTTCTCTTCGAATCGTAGAATCATAGAATTGTTGAGGTTGGAAGGGACCTTTAAGATCATCAAGTCCAACCATTCACCTAACCTGACAAAACCACTTCTAAACCATGTCCCCACGTACCACGTCGACCCTTGTTTTAAACACCTCCAGGGATGGTGAGTCCACCACCTCCCTTGGCAGCCTCTTCCAATGGTTGATAACCCTTTCAGGGTTATCAAATTTTTCCTAATATCCAATCTAAACCTCGCCTGGCATAACTTGAACCCATTTCCTCTTGTAAATGACGCCTCTGACGTTAAGAGCCCAACAATTTCTGCTCGCGATGAGTACTGCTGGCATGCAGAAACCGTGGTTGGGTGATCCTGGGGCCACGCAGGACGGGAATGGGCACTCCGAGCTCAGCGAGCGCTTTCATGGGGGAACTCAGATGCGCGTGAAGGTAGGCTTAATCTCCCCCAGCTTTTGGTAGATCCTCTGATAAAACCGCCCGGTGCGGGGATGGCATCTTTTCCTCGCAAGGCAGGTGTTCTGTGGGGAGGTAGATGATGTTGGATGACAAGGATGCGGGGTGGCAGAGGTGGCTGCCCCCACCGGTCAGGTCAAACTGGGTCTGTCCAGGGTACGCTGCTGGCTAGTTAACCAATCTTTGCTTGCCCAGCCCCAAAAATACCGAGCCCGGACCTCGGATGGGACAAGGGGCAAGGGTTTTAAGCTAAACGAGGGTAGACTCGGACTACATGTAAGGAATTGTAGAATCAGAGAATCAGAGAATGAGAGAATGGTTTGGGTTGAAGGGACCTTTAAAGACCACCTAGTTCCACCCCCTGCCCTGGGCAGGGACACCCCCCCCAGCCCAGGGTGCTCCGAGCCCCGTCCAACCCGGCCTTGAACACCTCCAGGGATGGGGCAGCCACAGCTTCTCGGGGCACCCTGCGCCAGGGGCTCACCGCCCGCACAGGCAGCGATTCCTTCCCAAGATCCCATCCCAATGTGCCCTCTGTCAGTGCCAAAGCGTTCCCCCTCGTCCCGTGGCTCCCCTCCCTGACCCAGAGTCCCCCCCAGCTCTCCTGGAGCCCCTTTAGGCACTGGAAGGGGCTCTGCGGTCTCCGCGGAGCCTTCTCCTCTCCAGGCTGAACCCCCCCTCTCCCCGCCTGTCCTCCCCGCAGAGGGGCTCAGCCCTCACAGCATCTCCGGGCCCTCCTCTGGCCCCGCTCCCCCAGGGCCGTGTCTCTGCTGTGCTGAGCCCCCGAGCTGGAGGCAGCGCTGCAGGGGGGGCTCCCCAGAGCGCGGCAGAGGGGCACAGTCCCCCCTCGCCCCGCTGGCCACGCTGCTGGGGATGCAGCCCGGGGTGCCGGTGGTGAAGCAGGAGCTTGTTCCCGAAGCAGCGTGAAGGGTTAACGGGGATCGAGTGGATGGGTTTTCATCTCCATGGGCTTTGCTACGGGAACACGCGCAGGATCAGTGGTCTCCCCGGGAGAAGGTCCATTCCTCGTCGCGTTTGTGTGCTGGACCGCAGAAGGTAGTGTGGACACCACAGGTTGCTAATCCTTCATGTCCTCCATCCCCACGTTCCCTCTCCTTTTCCAGTGCTTGGGCTAGGCGGGTGTATTATGGGATGCAAAGCTGCATCCCAAAGGGTGGGAGGAGGGAGGACTGCACCTGGGCTCTCAAATAGAAAGGCTTAACCTGTGGAAACCTTCTGCTAGCAGAGAAGAGCAAGGCATCCTGGGGTGGGCTTGCTGGTGGCTGCTGGAGGGTTGGTGTCCTTTCAGCCCTGGTAATTCGTAGCCTTGGCCTTGCCAAGGGGCTGGAACAGAGCAGATACCAGGTCTCCTAGCTTTAAAAATAAAACAAAAATTAAAAAAAAAAAAAACAGATGCCACTGGAGGGAGCAGATATTCCCGCTCAGTGGACAGTTTCCACCTGCATCCCTGGAGGTGACACAATGGTCCTGTCCCTTCAGCTCAGCCAAACATCCCGCTGGAAGCACACTAAAGTCATAGAATCATAGAAGGGTTTGGGTTGGAAGGGTCCTTGAAGATCATCGAGTTCCAACCCCCTGCCATGGGCAGGGACACCTCCCACCAGCCCAGGTTGCTCAGAGCCCCGTCCAACCCGGCCTTGAACACCCCAAGTCGCTTGACCCTCGTGTCCTGACTGGCAAAAAATCACATTCCTTCCTTGACCTTCCCCTCTGAGCAACCGGACTGGGCGTGCTGGAAAGTCTGGGACGCTTTGCTGAGACCTCAAGGTCACTGGGACCCATTAAGGGAGAGATTTCCAAATGCAGAGGTGACCCTTGGAAGGAGTGAGGGGGCTGCTGCCTCGTCTGTCGCTGCCGGGGGGGAGGTCTGGCTGCAAAAACGACCTTATTCCCACCAGAAATGGGATGGTCTTTCAAGGGGAAGGGGAGATGCTGCGGGTTGAAAGGGGAGATGCGGTGGAGCCTGGTAGGTGTGACACTTCCAGCAGGGATGGGGCAGATGGGAAGCTATAGAAACGTTGGCAAATGGTTAAATCCGTGTGGAATGGGTGTGGAAGAGGGTGAAGCACAGGCTCTGCACGCGGCTGGAGGCAGCCGCCGGGGATGCTGTGATGGAGTGTTTGCTCCACAGCCCTGGGAATGGCCCGTAGCTGGACGATGGGGATGGGGGGGGGGGGAGTTTTATTCAGCTCTGATTTCTCCAGCGAAGCACAGACGAAGAAGCAGGGCTTGCTTAACGCCGATCTGCAGGAAAGCTTCCAGGGACGCAGAGATTTTCATCTCCAGAAGCGGCTGATGCTCACAAGGCCCAGGACAGATAAGCTGAACATGAGCTGTGCAAATTAAAAATTGATCTTTTGATGGCGGCGATGGTAGCTGCGAAGGGCAGAGCCCGTTCAGGCGTTCGCGCCTCGAGCTTCGCGGCGTTCAGAGTATCTCTGCGTTGCAGTGTTGGTTTCTGAGCGCGAACAGCTTCCAGGCACAAGCCGAAAAAATACCAGTTTCTCTACAGTCTACTTGTTTTCTCTACCTGCCCGAGTCTTAAAACTCAGGAAAGCTGTTTCGGGCAAGGAGCGTTACAGCACAGACGAACCAGGCATTTCTTGTAGGGCTTAAAATGTCTGAAGACATGAAAATTTCTCCAGAAGCAGGCAGTGAGTACTATGCATCTTCGTCCCTGGGGCACGAATAAGAAGCCATTGGGCAGAGGTCAGACAGTTGCTGGCGCTCAGTGACCCTGTGGACGAAGCTTTTTTTATTTTACCCTCATCTTTTGCGTGTCAGCATTGAAGTATACACCACCACGGACTCCCTGGGTGAGCAGAGGTGGTATTTTGACTGATAGTGAGCCAGATCTTGAACTTGGGTCATCTTTCAAGACACCTCCAGCTCTGCTTTCGGTGATGCTGTGGGGCTGTCTGCCCACCGAAATGATGGCTCTGACCTGATGGGTGGACAAACGCTCACCGTGGGAGGCGAGGGTCAAACTGCTTTGTTTCAGTCTTCCTCGATGAAGAGCACTACTGTAGGGTTCATAGAATCATAGAAGGCTTTGGGTTGGAAGAGACCTTCAAAGATCATCTAGTCCAACCCCCCTGCCATGGGCAGAGACATCTTCAACTAGACCCGGTTGCTCAAAGCCCTGTCCAACCTGGCCTTGAACAGCTCCAGGGATGGGGCAATCCAGGGACGGGATGACCTTCGGAGCTGATTTTGGCAAGTCCAGACCTGCTGGGTGCTGCTTAAGCGCTTGCGAGGCTCCAGGGTGTTGGAGATCCCTCCTGAGACCACTGATCTCGCAGTGCTCAGGACTGCATCCCAGCCTTGCTGTCCATGGGGCTGTCCATGCTGTCCATGTCCTTGCTGACCCTGAGATGGAGCCAATATGTGCAATATCAGGAGCAAGGGGGGGCAATTATTCAGGGTCACCTCTGCGTGGGGCGGTGGGTGCTTCTGAGCCTCAACCCTAACGACCCTGAGATGAGGATGGATCTGGGCACCACGTGGTGTGTTGGCGATGACGACTGGAAATACTTCATTTGCATCAAAAGGGGGAAACAGAAGGGGATTATTTGTGAGGTTGAGGAGGGGGGTGGATCTAGAAAACGGGGTGGTGTGGGGCAGGTTGAGTAACCACCTTCAACCAGAGACACGGTTGAAGTCTCCTAGGTAAGACAATTTAAAAAGATGCTTTTTTCCAGTGCTTGGTTTTGTTTCCAAGAAGAACCACAGCTGGAAGGGAGCTCTGGAGGTCTTGTGGTGGAACCTCCTGCTCCAAGTTATTAAGTCTTATAGTCATTTCAACAAGGTTTCTGGCTAAGCGTTTCCCTCCTGAGCTTCTCTGGTCTGAAAAGGGACGTCGGGGGAAATGGGCAACTCTTGAGCAACTGATCTCCTTGGGGTTTGCACTCCCAGGTGCCCCACACCCTGAGGTGACTGGAGGATTTAGGAACCAGAGCATCTGGTTTGGTAGGAGATGGTGGGAGCTGCTCCCAGTCCGTTCCTCGTGTCCTCGGTGCAGCAGTGGACCGAGTTGGGGCTGGTCCCATCACACACGTCCAGGTTGGGGATGCCGTCAGCCCCCGCATCCGCAGGGAATGTGCTGTTGCCAAGCACTTGGGTCTCGCTGGACTTGTCACACGCTGCTGTAGCGAGATGGGATTTGAATGTAGCTGTAATTAGCAACTGGATCCGGCTCCAGAGACTGCGGTAGGAAGCGCCACTGTGTTGTCTCAACTTGGTGAGCTGGTATCTGCTCGTCTTCGGGATCTCAGGAGCAGGTTTGTCTTGGTGGTCAACACTTCCCAGCAGGAATTTCTTGTTTAAGCTGTCTTGCCCTAGACTTTGCCTTCCTTGTCTTAAAATGGGAACTTTTCTATGAAGCATGACAAGACAGCTGTGAAATCTCCGAGCAGGCTGCAGCCGGCACGTCGGCTGGGTTTTATGTCAGGTCACTGGGTTTTTCTACACTGTCTGAAAGTGTCTGTGGTTATTGATCCGTGCAGAGTCTTCCCGTTGCTCGAAATCCTTGGAGAGGGCTTCGGGGGGCGGGCAGAGAAGACCTTCTCCTCCCCGGCGCTTGTGCAATCCCCCACCGAGGACATGACTGTGCCGCCAGCGGGCAGCATCTCTACCCCTGCTTCACTGGGGAGGAGGAACAAGCGGAGGCTTGAAGGATGAGCAGGTGGACCTTCTCTGACCATCAGGAGAACTTTCCTTGGACCACCATGCAGGACTTTTGGAGAACAGGGGTTCTTTACCAAAGTCCCATCTGCTGTGAAATTGGGCCCAAGTTATTTCTCAAAACTCGTGCTTTTCTTGCCGGTCTCCCCCCGGTTCTGAAGCCTGGCGTGATACTGGAGAAGAGAAAATGCGGCATTAAATCTTCCTGGATTAAGTGTAGCTGAGCTGAAATAGCTGAGGGGTATTCCCTTACGAACCGATGGCTGAGATGCGACGGAGCTGTCTCGGGGTCGTGGCGTGATGGTAATCGCTCCTGTCGGGCGTCTGGGGCAGAGCAGAGCAGCTGCAGGTGAATGCTGGGCTTTAGAACACAAACTCTTCTCCCTGGTGCAGGCAGCAGCCATTTTCTGACTGCAAGAACCACCAAAAAAAAAAAAAGCCGTTTAGAAGATGGCTCAAACCTAGAAAATGTGTTTTGAGTGCCCCGGGAGCCGTTTTGCTGTGCCTCGTGTGAACAAAACCACAATTTTCCTTGCAATTCTCTTGATTTATAATGTTTTTCTGAAGGCACTGGGAAGACCCGCCGTGCTCAGGTTTGGAGCGCAGGTGGAGCAGTGACATCAGTCTCTGCAGCATCTGCTGCGCGGGGATTTTCCAGGTCCCAGCAGGGATTCTCAACCCTCTTCCAAAACAAGCCTCTGCTGCGAAGAGAAACCGAGGAAGGACGGGGGGTTTCCGCACAAAGCTGTACAGCAGGGCTAGACCCCAAAGACCTTCCTTCCCAACGTCTTGATTCCAGAAGTAGCGTAATGCATGAAATTCAGAGCATTTCTTCACCCGCTGGTTGGATTTTCCCAGCTGGATGACATAGAATCACAGAATGGTTTGGGTTGGAAGGGACCTTGAAGATCATCTAGTCCAACCCCTCTGCCATGGGCAGGGCCACCCCCCCCCAGCCCAGGGTGCTCACAGCCCCATCCAACCCGGCCTTGAACACCTCCAGGGATGGGGCAGCCACAGCTTCTCGGGGCAACCTGGGCCAGGGGCTCACGGCCCTCAGAGTCAAGAATTTCTTCCTAATATCTAATCTAAATCTCCCCTCTTCCAGTTGGAAGCCATTCCCCCTCATCCTATCACTCCATGCCCTTGTAAAAAGTCCTTCCCCAGCTCTCCTGGAGCCCCTTTAGGGACTGGAAGGCCGCAATAAGGTCTCCCCGGAACCTTCTCTTCTCCAGGCTGAACACACCCAACTCTCTCAGCCTGTCCTCAAAGGAGAGGGGCTCCAGCCCTCGGATCATCTTTGTGGCCCTCCTCTGGACCCACTCCAACAGGTGTTGGATGTCTTTCCTATGTTGGGGGCTCCAGAGCTGGACGCAGTACTCCAGGTGGGGTCTCACCAGAGCAGAGTAGAGAGGAAGAATCCCCTCCCTTGACCTGCTGGTCACACTTCTTCTGATGCAGCCCAGGATGCAGTTGGCCTTCTGGGCTGCAAAATAAGCTCTGGTCCTTGTTGTCTTCTCCATCTGCTGGCACCAGAGGACTGAACGTTTCTGCTTCCTGAGCGGCTGCTCCCGAGGTCTAGAAAACCCTCCACAAGCAGCTGAGGTGACCTCTGCAAGCGCTGCCTTCTCCTCTGCGCGCCTGCCACGGAAGGACTTGTTCTGAAACAGCATTTGGTGTCCTTTACACCTCTGTGGTGTGTTCATCTTGAAACAGTCATCTTGGTACTGCCGATATCCTGAGGTTGGAACAGGGCCACCGGTGGCTTAAAGAATGTTTTTATTGGTTAAGTCCATAAAGCTTGGTCAATATTTAATGATGGGATAATTAAGCATGGGAAGAATTTTCCAAAGGATGTGCTGGGTCCTCGATGGCCATATGCACCTGCTTCTATCTGAAATGTGCTCCTGGCTGACACGTGGGATGAAGACCTGGGGACAACAGCTTCTTCTGGGTGAAGATCAGAGGGCTGGAGCCCCTCTGCTGGGAGGACAGGCTACGAGAGGTGCGGGTGTTCAGCCTGGAGAAGAGAAGGCTCCACAGAGACCTTCGAGCCCCTTCCAGTGCCTAAAGGGGCTCCAGGAGAGCTGGGGAGGGACTTTGGATCAGGGAGGGGAGCCGTGGGACGAGGGGGAACGAGGGGGAAGTTTGACACTGAAAGAGGGGAGATTTAGGTTAGATGTGAGGAAGAAATGTTTTACGCTGAGGGCAGTGAGGCACTGGAAGAGCTGCATCGTCCCTCCCATCACCGCAAGGCAAAGAGGATGACCCAGAAAACCTTCTACGCTGCCAGCCCTGAGGAGACGTCATCCCGTAGCCAGGTCACGGCATACCACCGCAAATCCTTTTCTTCCTGCTGTTTTATCCGCAGGGTGTTTTGAGAGAGCAATCGAGTGCCAGTGCGTACAGCCAGCAGGCAGAGCAGGAGGTCAAGGGACCAAGGTCCCCCCCTGGCTCCGATGGCCGGGAGCTCCAGCACGGGCCGTCCCTGCGCTCAGAGCACGCTCGGAGGAGCCCCACTCAGTGCTAGAGGGATGCTGCCAGCCTGGGGAAGGCAACGTTTGAGGAAATTGTAGGTATTATTGAAATGGAGATTTTTTTTTTAGTAGAATCATAGAATGGTTTAGGTTGGAAAGGAGCTTGAAGATCATCCAGTTCCAACCCCCCTGCCCTGGGCAGGGACACCTCCCCCCAGCCCAGGTTGCTCCAAGCCCCGTCCAACCCGGCCTTGAACACCTCCAGGGATGGGGCAGCCACAGCTTCTCGGGGCACCCTGCACCAGGGGCTCACCACCCGCACAGTCAAGAATTTCTTCCTAATATTGAATCTAAATCTCCCCTCTTCCAGTTTGAAGCCATTCCCCCTTGTCCTATCACTCCATGCCCGTGTAAAAAGCCCTTCCCCAGCTCTCCTGGAGCCCCCTTCAGGGACTGGAAGGCGGCAATAAGGTCTTCCCGGAGCCTTCTCTTCTCCAGGCTGAACACCCCCAGCTCTCTCAGCCTCTCCTCAAAGGAGAGGTGCTCCAGCCCTCACAGCATCTTCATGGCCCTCCTCTGGACCCACTCCAACAGGTCCATGTCCTGTGTTGGGGACTCCAGAGCTGGATGCAGTACTCCAGGTAGGGTCTCACCAGAGTGGAATAGAGGGGCAGAATCCCCTCCCTCGCCCTGCTGGCCACACTTCTTCTGATGCAGCCCAGGATACGGTTGGCCTTCTGGGCTGCGATTGCGCATTGCCGGCTCATGTTGAGCTTCTCGTCAATCAGCACCCCCAGGTCCTTCTCCTCTGGGCTGCTCTCCAGCCATTCCCCACCGAGCCTGGATTTGTGCTTGGGACGCTCTTCTTTATTTGCTGCCCGTAGCAGAACAGCCACATCCCTGCTGTTCCCCTCACCGTGGTCGTTTCATTCCCCCCTCCTCTCCCATCTGCCTCGCAGAGGTCACTGGGTTATCTTTCATCAGATGTGAGATTCCACCTTATCAAACAATCCCAGCGAGATCTGAGGTGGTGACCTTTAATGGATGATGCTTTGACCACAATCTCGACCTGCTGCTGGGGATGCACCACCAGCTTCCAGGGCCACCTCGAGGGATTTTGCGTAGACCTTCTCCAAACTGCTGTTGCTTTTGCCTCCACGACAGAGTGCGGAAAGTTGATACAGTTTTGCTAATAGGTGCGGCGCATGTTTGCCTTGCTCTGCTGGATCCCCTCGCTTCCCATTTTCATCTTCTGTTGGACACACCTCGCACAATAAAAGGATTCATGTCCTCAGGACAGGGGACGGTCCAGCATCCAGGTGAGCAGGGCTGTGGCTCAAACTCCTTTTTCCACCCAGCAGCCTTCAGGCAGCTCCTTTCAAACAGCTGAATCCATCACAGCTGAGTTGCTCTGAAGGTTTTTCGTTTAATGATTTGCCGGGCAGCCCTGCGGCTTCGTACTCTTCCGCTGGTTCCATGAGATCCGAAAACTCACCAACCTTGTCAGGCATGACGCTGGGAAGGATGCTAATTGGAACCATGGGGGTTGGGGGGAGGCAGGCAAGCTTTGGCTGCGGCACGGGAAGCAGGGTGGGAATGGGCTTTCCGACTGTAATTAAAGCCGCAAGCTCTCCGCGGGCAATCGCTTTCCAGGTCACGCGTCTTTCTCCAGCCCTTTCGCATGCTGCAAGCAGATTGCGCGTTGCACGGAGGCTGCGCACAAAGCCGAGCACCCAAATTCGCTGTCTTCCAATGGCTTTTTGTCTTGTTTTGTCCCTGTTATCGACTTAACCGGGGTCATTCCCACCCACATCATCACAAAAGCCCAGCATTCTTGCTTTCCAAGCGAGATTCGCATCTGCTGGTGCTTGGCATCACCGTGGGTTTCTCCTAATGAGTATAGTTGGTCAAAGACCGACTCAGTTGGACTAGAGGATCGTTGGAGGTGCCTTCCAACAAAACTATTCTATTCTGCTCATGCCTTTATTTACGTTTCTCGCAGCGCCTCTAAGCAGGTCATGAGGGTCATGGAAGTGACTTGGTTTAACCTGTGTTTCTGCTGCTGGGTATCCATGTGGATGTTGGGTGGGTGACTTCTTGTGATCACCTACTGTAGGCCGCCAACAATTGCTGCCTTCTGTTAAGTATCGAGAGAAAATTTAATGGCTTCACAGTTGCTTCTGCTCACCTTGTTACGAGAAACTCAAGTATTGAACCACCATCCCTGGAGGTGTTCAAGGCCAGGTTGGATGGGGCTTTGAGCACCCTGGGCTGGTGGGAGGTGTCCCTGCCCATGGCAGGGGGTTGGAACTAGATGGTCTTTAAGGTCCTTTCCAACCCAAACCATTCTATGATTCTGTGGTTCTGGATGGGGTTCGTGGTTGGTGTTACCTCCTCTGGGCAGGGATCTAGAGAAGTTCATAGAATCATAGAATCACCGAAGAATTTGGGTGGGAAGAGACCTTTAAAGGCCATTGAGTCCAACCCCCTGCCATGAGCAGGGACATCTTCAACTAGACCAGGGTGCTCAGAGCCCCGTCCAACCTGGCCTTGAACACCTCCAGGGATGGGACATTGGCCGGCAGGGAGCCAGCGATGCTCTTGGTCAACCAGAACACAGCGGACATCTTTTCAGGACACCCCTCTTCTCCGGCTGTGATCTCTCAGCGTCCCCTTCCTGTCTGGATATTTGGTTTTCCCCCGGCTGGAAGACTGTCTCGCTCGACTTCTTTTGGCTTCAGTTTTCTTTCCCCCTCGCCAGTGCGGCAGGCGCTCGGGTGCCGGCCGTGCCGGGTCTCACCCCACCCGGCTGGGTGGGTTTTGCACCAGATGAAACGTTTAACGTGATGCTGTTGAGAGATTCATCTTCTGGGCTCGACGGGTGTCACGGCCTCCTTAATTAATTCCCATTCGTTCACTGCGCCCTGCGCACTGGGTGCGACCAAAGTGATAACGATGCCAACCAACCTCTTGGGTGATGAACCATCTGAAAAAGTACCGGGATATTTGGAGACGTCTGTGAGCAGAAAACGCATTTCCAGCGTAAAGCTAACAGCATCACAAGACTTAACTCCCCTTCCTCATACCATTCTCAAATATTTGAGAGAAGAATGTTCATACCTCGCATTTCTTGCTCTAAGCCAGTGTGGAAGATGAAATTGGGGACGAAGTGCTTGGTCTTGTTTCTTTTTAATATCCTCTCCTTGAATTCTCCACTGCCCGCTGCGAAACAGGACCCCGGATTAGACGGATATTTGTCTCACGCAGCCAAGCGCTTACGTAGATCGTCAGACCCAAAAATACAGTTTACATAACTGCAAAGAAAACCATCTTTCAACTTTTATTGGAAGCAGGGGCTGTAATTAAGAGTATGAAGCCTCGCAGGCCAGTGATTAGAGCAGAGGATTAGGCGCTGGGATTTCATTTCTATTCCTGGCTTTGCCATCGAGCTGTGCTATTTCAGTCGTCACTTTCCCTTATTTTAAAAATAAAAGCCACCCCGTTCTCTGAGCCGCTGCGAAATGGTGCCACTTCCTATTCTAAATTGGGAGGGGGGGAAGGAAAAATGCTTAGTTTATTGTTTATATTTTTTTAAATTTATTAGACGTTTGCTGTTCTGCCAGAGGTTCCCACGCCAAAGCTGCCAGAAGCGAACTCGGGTCTATGCTGGAGCTTTTGCAATCCACGGTTTAGGGAATTAATGGAAAAATCACCTTTGAGGTGTCCTCCAGCCCAGCCGGGAGAAGGTCCATGCCGGGAGAGGGGGCTCCCGCTGGGGAAAAAAAAAAAAAAAAGAAAAAAATGCAAAGCCGCCTTTTGTGAACGCTGCCGGCTGCAAGCGAGGCGGGAGGTGAGAGGCAGCTCCAGATGTGCCGCTCCTCCACATGTCTCCATCCTCCAGATGTGTCCCTCCTCCAGACATGGCCCTCCTCTAGATGTGCCCCTCCTCCAGGTGTATCCCTCCTCCAGATATGTCCCTCCTCCAGATGTCGCCCTCCTCCAGATGTGCTGCTCCTTCTCCTGCGTCACTGCAGTACGGAAGCAGCTCCTGACATTTTGTGCTCCAGGGTTGGTGTCGGTGCTCCTCCTCCTGCTGCTCACTGCAGTTTTGAGGTTTGCTGCTCCTTTTTTGTGCCCACCCGGGGTGGCATCAGCATCCTGCTGGCGAAACGACGGTCCTTGCGGTGTGTGTGCCCGGCACGTGCTGAGATGAAGCAGTGCAGCCTCACCAGGCAGCGAACGTCGGGAGTTTGTTGCATCTGCTGCGTCTCGGCAGCGCGTTGAAAACCTCGCTCAGGCGTCCGTCTCAGCGATTGTCATAGAAGACAATTCGGCAATGGGTGTTGGAATCTGGCTCTGGCGTAATTAGGCTCGTACGAGATCCCATTAGACAAACAGGGGATTAGTCCTGGGTCTCAGCTGCCTTTGGGCAGGTGATGGGGGGGGTTGGTGCTGGAGGATGGGAGCCACTCATCTGGTGGCATTTGAATTTGATATATTTTTTCCCTCTTTATTAAGCTGTCTTAATTCCCTCAGTCGGGACAGCGTAGGGGACAGGAGTAACTGTCAGGCTGCGAGCACCCTCCAGCTCTTGATGTCCATGGTGAAGGTGCAGCCACGTCGTGCATCCGGTGCAGGCAACGTGGGTTGGAGCTGCAAGAGCTCAACGTGTTCTTCTGGAGACTCTTTGGGCACAAGCACCAGGCTTCTCGGTGCACGGGGAGGTTCCAGAATAGCTCCAGCATCTCAAAGTCAGATTTCTGAGCTGCAACCTCCAGCTGCCTTGAAGAGCCCCGGAGATCTGGAGGAGATCTCTTCCCATGGCAGTAAGAAGACTGTGTTGATGTTTATTGCTTCTCAGGGTAGACCAACGTGTTACAAGGCCTCCTTTTTCTGGAATAAGCATTCAGATTGACACTTATTGAGGAATAACCATTTTGTTTGCATTTAGCATAATGCATATAGCATTTGTGTTGCATCTTAATCTAACGCAAGTCATAGAAACATAGAGTCATAGAATACTTTTGGTTGGAAGGGACCTTTAAAGGCCATCGAGTCCAATGCCCCGCCATGGGCAGGGACACCTCCCACCAGCCCAGGTTGCTCAGAGCCCCATCCAACCTGGCCTGGAACACCTCCAGGGATGGGGCAGCCACAGCTTCTCAGGGCAACCTGCGCCAGGGGCTCACCACCTGCGCAGTCAAGAATTTCTTCCTCATATCTAATCTAAATCTCCCCTCTTTCACTGTCAAACCGTTCCCCCTCATCCCATCGCTCCCCTCCCTGACCCAGAGTCCCCCCCAGCTCTCCTGGAGCCCCTTTAGGCACTGGAAGGGGCTCTGCGGTCTCCGCGGAGCCTTCTCTTCTCCAGGCTGAACCCCCCCTCTCCCCGCCTGTCCTCCCCGCAGAGGGGCTCAGCCCTCGCAGCATCTCGGTGGCCTCCTCTGTCCCCGCTCCCCCAGGTCCACGTCTCTCCTGTGCTGGGGACTCCAGAGCTGCATGCGGTACTCGTGTACAGCAGTACTGCTGTCCTGAAATGTGGCAGAGCCCTACAAGTCGCAATATCAGGGGCACATGGTGGGGTTAAGTGTGCACGGGCAGCTCCTGCCAAGCAGATGGTGTGGGTGAGGATGTGTTGACATGTTTGCAATAATTTCATCATCTGCACGAATGTGAAGATGCTCGGCACTGATTTAAATTAATTTTTGGTGCCTTGGGTGGACCGCATCAAACACTTGCTTGACTGCTGCCATCCAGAACTGAAGGGCTCTTAGTTTGGTTTCATTGAACTGACTTTAAGGGCAAATTCAGCACGGGAGTTACAGCCTTTTTTAATTTTAGAGGAAGGTCAGATTGCTTCTGGTAAAATAGTGACTTAAGTACATCATTTAATACAACTTAAGCAGGACCGGGATTTGGGTACGGAGCCTTAGTCCTGCTTAGCCTCCCAACAGAAGAAGGGAAATATATAAAACACACTGTCTTGAGTAAGGATTTTGCTTCAGCTCTTTGTCCACCTACAGGGGTGTTGCTAAAGTCATGGTTGCACCAGCTCCACCGTGGTTTTGCCTCCTTTTAATGGAAGGAAGAGCGGTGTACAACCTCACTGCTGTGGAGAGATGGGCTCTGTATAGTCTTGCCAGTTGTCTCAAGTTGTGACGACTGGTTCTCATCTCGATTTAAGTATGGCTCCTGATGCTTCCATTGGTCTTCAGATTGGTTCTTGCAGACGCGTGGGCTTTGGCCATGTTTGCTAGGTTTTTTTAAACAGAAGGCAGGTGAGAGGGTATGCAAGAAAGGATTGGCTTGGGAAGGAAGAGGCTACTCAAGGCTGTGCCATGCTGAGGGTGGCATTAGCAGGAGTATGGTGGCATCTGCAAGGGTGGTGGCCAAGGGAAAAGTTTCCTACCCACAGCCCTAGGGAATTAAAGGCTGGTGCCTTGATCATGGAGCAGGACCTCTTGGAAGCCATTTCTGTGGACATGGATGACGCAAAGGTGGTTGGGGATGGCCAGCATGGATTTACCAAGGGTGAACCATGCTTGACCAACCTGATTGCCGTCTGTGGTGATACGAATACATGTCTGGATGATGGGGACATCTGCCTTGACTCTAGCAAGGTTTTTGATGTGTCTCACGTGGCATCCTTGTGTCCAAGTCAGGACATTAGAGTCTAGGCAGGGACACTACTAGGTGGGTAAAAAACTAGATCATCAGGCTCAGAGGGTGGTGGTGGTTGATGGTTCATACCCAACTTGATGGTTGGCTGCAAGAGGAGCTCCTCCCAGCCCATCCTGGGACTTATCCCATTCCATATCTTTATCAATAACCTGTGGAGGAGACAGAAGTCACCCTTATCAAGTCTGCAGACAAGCAGCTGTCTGCCCTGAGGGCAGGGCTGATGTTCAGAGGGATCTGGACAGGCTGGAGGAGCGAGGACAGGCTGGTGAGAACCTCCTGAAGCTCAACAAGGCCAGATGTAGCAGCCGGGATGGATTAACCCTCTCTGAGCACTGGCTGGCTGGGTACCAGCTCTGCTGAGGACCCACAGGTCCTAGGCAGCTCTATGCTAAATGCAGATAGAATCATAGAATCATAGAATAAGTGAAGTTGGAAGGGACCATTAAGATCATCAAGTCCAACCATTAACCTACCCTGATTTAAAAACACCCACTTCTAAACCATGTCCCTAAGCATCTCATCTACCCTTTTCTTAAACACCTCCAGGGATGGTGAATCCACCACCTCTCTGGGCAGCCCATTCCAATGTTTAATAACCCTTTGAGTGAAAAAATGCTTCCTAATATCCAATCTAAACCTGCCCTGACATAACTTGAACCCGTTTCCTCTTGTCCTATCACTTGCCACGTGGGAGAAGAGGTCAGCCCCCATCTCTCTAAAACCTCCCTTCAGGTAGTTGTAGAGGGTGATAAGGTCTCCCCTCAGCCTCCTCCTCCCCAGGCTAAACAACCCCAGTTCCCTCAGTCGTTCCTCATAAGGCTTGTCCTCCAGACCCCTCACCAGCCTGGTAGCCCTTCTCTGGACATGCTCCAGCACCTCAATGTCCTTCTTGTAGTGAGGGGCCCAAAACTGAACACAGTACTCGAGGTGAGGCCTCACCAGTGCCGAGTACAGGGGGATGATTACTTCCCTACTCCGGCTCACTACACTATTCCTGATGCAGGCCAGGATGTTGTTGGCCCTCTTGGCTGCCTGGGCACACTGCTGGCTCATACTCAGCCGGCTGTCCACCAACACCCCCAGATCCTTCTCTGCCAGGCAGCTTTCCAGCCACTCCGCCCCCAGTCTGTAGCACTGCATGGGGTTGTTGTGACCCAAGTGCAGGACCCGACACTTGGCCTTGTTGAACCTCATACCATTGGCCTCAGCCCATCTGTCCAGCCTGTCCAGATCTCTCTGCAGAGCCAATCTACCCTCAAGCAGATCAACACGCCCCCCCCAGTTTAGTGTCGTCTGCGAACTTACTGAGGGTGCACTCAATCCCCTCATCCAGATCATTAATAAAGATATTAAAGAGAACCGGTCCCAGCACTGATCCCTGGGGGACACCACTTGTCACTGGACACCAACTGGATTTAGCTCCATTTATCACCACTCTCTGGGTACGGCCATCCAACCAGTTTTTTACCCAGTGAAGGGTACACCTGTCCAGGCCACGAGCAGCCAGTTTCTCCAGTAGAATGCTATGGGAAACGGTGTCAAAAGCCTTGCAAAAGTCCAGGTAGACGATGAGCAGCAAGGGAGGCTGGTAGCATCCTGGGCTGTAGGACCAGGCCCATAGCCTGGTCCATAGATCAAGGGAAGCAATTATTCTTCACTACACCACAGCTGGGCAACTGCATGTAGTTTTGGGCTCGCCAGGTCAAGAAAAACTTGATCAACTTGAGCGAGTCCAGTGGACAGCCACCAGAATGGTCAGGGGCTGGAGCACATGATGCGTGTGGAGAAGATAAGGGAGCTGAGTTGACTTAGCCCAGAGAAGAGAAGGTTTTTGGGGAGATCTCAGGGCACCCTTCAATACCAAAGCAGCACTGCTGTGCACAGCACAGCAGGACCAGTCGACCTTTTGGTTAGAGCAGGTTTTGCTTTCTGCGATCAGCTTCTTGCCAATTTCTGGGTATGATTTTGCCCATCAGGACTTCCAGCATGCGATTCGGTCCCCGTAGACCCACGGCTGTGCAAGCCCTCAATGCCATCTCCCTCCTCTGCTTCTGAAACGAATTTGGGTTGAGCTTTCTGGATTATTCCCACACCGGCAGAGTTCAGGAGTTGTTTAAGGTGCTACTTCTATAGAGTAGCAGTATTTTGGCAGACTTCGAGGCCGAGCGGTTGTGGCAACGCGCCCATGCCAGGGGAAAAGCACCCAAGAGCTGTTTGTAGCCACAGCTGATGGAGCTGTTGCTATAGAGATCTTGCCAAAAAAACAGTCTCTAATCAGCTCCCGGTGCTGGTCTGATGCCGAGCCCCGCCAGCCGGCGAAACAATAAATAGGTGTCAGCTTTGCCGGTAAAAACGCTGTGTTCGGTCCCGCTGGGGACGGCGATTCACAGCAGTTGAGGGGCTTACTATTTCCCCGAGACTTTTTCAAAGCCTTTTGTGCCGCCTGTGCAAATGCAGCACTTATCCCCCATCGTGCTATTTCCAACCTTCCCTCTCATCCCACCGCATACCTGGAGGTGTGTTCCTGGCAGAGCTGGCGCTTGGTTTCCTACCGTCCTTCCTCCTCCTCGGATGCCGCTGCGAGCAGAAGGCTTTGAAGGACCAGCTGTGGCTCAGAGGGCACCACCGACCTGTGCCAAGTTCATGTCTGGTCTTACAGAGCCTTGTTTCCCAGGTTGGGCTTAACATCAAGATTTGGAAGGTGCTTTTTCTCCCCCCAGAAATAATTAGTGTTGTCCGTCTGTCTCTCTGCCCCCACCGCCACAGAGAGTGCTGGAGATGCTGGCATCCAGCAGAGATGGAGACTGGCTGTTCAGGCATCAGGAGGAACCTCAATAGGATATTTTAATGCAAAAAAAAATGCACATTTTGATCAAATCGTGGAATGGTTTGTGTTGGAAGGGACATTTAAAGATCATCTAGTCCAACCCCTGTGCCATGGGCAGGGATGTCTTCAACTAGACCGGGTTGCTCAGAGCCCCATCCAACCTGACCTTGAACCAAGGATGGGGCAGACTCTTGGTGCCTGTTTTGCCCTGGTTGTGGTGGGATATACCCAAATAGACCTTGGGTGCATGCTGTGGGAGTGGAGTGGTGATCACTCTTCTCCCGCTAGGATGGATGTTTAGGGTAACCTCCTCCACTGCTAAAAGACCCAAGTGGTGAGCTTCAAGCTGTTGGGTGTTAATGCTGATCTCAGCCCGTGTTTAGACATTATGAGCTGTTTAAAGGTGTTCCTGTAGTGCAGTTGGGTGTCGGTGGGATGACGCAGAAGAGCTTTCACAGATGCTCCAGCTCCCTTGTGGCCAGAGTTGCTGGGGTGTTTGGGCAGAGGTCAAAGAATCATAGAATGCTTGGAGTTGGAAGGGACCTTGAAGATCATCCAGTTCCAACCCCCCTGCCCTGGGCAGGGCCACCCCCCCCAGCCCAGGGTGCTCAGAGCCCCGTCCAACCCGGCCTTGGACACCTCCAGGGATGGGGCAGCCACAGCTTCTCGGGGCAGCCTGCGCCAGGGGCTCACCACCCACATAGTCAACAATTTCTTCCTCAGATCTCACCTCAATCTACCCTCTTTCAGTGTCAAACCATTCCCTCTCGTCCCACCGCTCCCCTCCCTGACCCAGAGTCCCTCCCCAACTTTCCTGGAGCCCCTTTGGGCACTGGAAGGGGCTCTGCGGTCTCCATGCAGCCTTCTCTTCTCCAGGCTGAACCCCCCCTCTCCCAGCCTGTCCTCCCCGCAGAGGGGCTCAGCCCTCGCAGCATCTCGGGGCCCTCCTCTGGCCCCACTCCACCAGGTCCATGTCCTTCTTATGTTGGGGAGATGCTTTTCTGCTGCCAGGCCCCCAAGATACTCACAAGGGTATTTCTTTCACCCTTTCTCCTCAGTTTTTTTTCCATGAGTAGGGCAGGTGACCAAGGGATCAATTTATTTTCCATGCAAACAGCACGGGCTGAGGCATCTTTCCAGTGGGACACACCAACCGTGCACAACATCGCACCGGCTCCAGAGACGGCGGGAGCTCAGAGGGACCAGCGGTCCCCACCCTCCCATCCAACTTCCATTTCACAACCCGCTTTCCTCTTGAATCGAGCGGGTTTCATTTCCCATCAGCAACAATTATCCCCGTCCGCACTAACTCAGCATCCTCTTGGCACATCTGGACCATCTCCACTGAGGTTTTTGCGCGGAGTTGACAGTTGAGCGAGTCCATCCCACCGAATGCCCGTCGAGATGCGGGGAGAGCAATGATTCGGGCTGGAGCCCGTGGCTGGAGGCAGCGCGGTGGGAACCAAACGGGACATCCCTGCAGGGATCTACGGGAGGACGGGGCATTCGAGCTGGCTGCTGTTGCTTCTCCAAGACAAGTTGAAATTGGGAGGGAGGGTCATTAAAAGTCACTCGATGAGATTTCAGCATAAATGAAGAGCTGCTGGAAGCAGCAGGCGTGGAGCTCGCTGCGAGCCCGGGGCAGGCTTGCCAGCTAGTTAATATTTAAGCAGCAGCATTTTTGGATTCCTGCTAGCCCGGCTTCCCGTGGGCAGCGATGTAGTGGAGCGTTTGTCCCCTACCCTTTCCCTGTCCCCCCAGTAAGATATCTTCAAGGTCCCTTCCAACCTAAACCATTCTATGACATCTTCTCAAGCTTTTTAAGCCAGCGCCTTGTGAATTGTGCTTGACAAAGGTCAGACTAAGGGAACCACTGGATTAAAAGGATGATTTTTTTTACACTGAGGGTGGTGGGACGCTGGCCCAGGTTGTCCAGAGAAGCTGTGACTGCCCCATCCCTGGAGGTGTTCAAGGCCGGGTTGGACGGGGCTCTGAGCACCCTGGGCTGGTGGGAGGTGTCCCTGCCCAGGGCAGGGGGTTGGACCAGATGGCCTTTAAAGGTTCCTTCCCACCCAAACCATTCTGTGATTCTATGATTAAGGTGCTTTCTGCAATACCTGCCCCTGACCACTGACTTAGAGCTGCTGCTTTTCACGCCTATTAGCTAAAAGGAGATGGTGGGGCAGAGCTGACTTGTGCTCCTCCGTGCGGTGACCCCGCTGTTGTGGGAACGAAGCAGCAGAAGGGTTCTGCTGGTGGGACTTTGCAGCCCGGCACAAACCTGACCTGTGCTTGAACGTAGCACGGCGTGCACAGGCATCAAGAGTAGGGTGGCTTCTGTTGTTGGTCTTGCTGAAGTTGGTGGGATGGTCAAAGGTCCTTTAGTTACATTGAAAAGGCAAATGGCCTCTTCGCATTGGTCTGCCTGCGCCCTGTGCAGCATGCTATGCCCCTGACCAAGGGCTATGGGGTTGGTGTCTTCTAGTAGGGCTTTTCCAGGCTTCACACCAGTAAGGATTTACCAGGATTAGACCGAAATGATGATTTGATGGGGCTAAAGCAAGGCCTAAGCAAAGTCTGGGTAGCGATCTATGCTGTTCTTCACGTGCCATATCACGCTCATGGGGCTTTCATGCCATAGCTGATGGCACATCTGAGTGTAGGTCACCAGGAGGACCACTGTCTGCAGAGACATTGTCCTGGAGGTGCTTCTTCAAGGTCTACAAGCTTTAAGGTCTGCAAGCTTTCAGGTCTGCAAGCTTGAAGGTCTGCAACTTTTAAGCCCCCATGACTGCTCCTCTCTGAAACCACGTAGATCTTTGCTTTTGTGGGTCTGAGTCTGATTGCCGAGAGTCTACGTGGTTTGACAAGTCTCCATGTTCCTGCAGCAGAAGGCACGTGGTATTTTTGCTCGGTTTGGACAGAAGCACTTGCTTCCCTAGACGGACTTGCTGCGTGTAGTTAAGCTGTTTCCCAAATCTGAGCCAACTCTCCCCAGTTAACCAGCCCCAGGACCGGCGGGGAAGGAGGGTGACTCTTAAGCTTGAGTTTGTTTTGTAGGCTGGGTGGATGTTGCAGCGCTCCAACCTGCTCCAGGCAGCACCCTCAGCTTCTTGCAAGGGTCCTTCTCCACACCAGGCTCCAGGTTTTGGCAGGAAAACAGGCAAAGGAGACCAGTTTTGTTTATTGGCAAGACCAAGGATTAAATCTTGGCTCTACAAGCTGAGGTTCAGCATGTTGAGTCCACCCGGGATGGGGAACTGCTCCTTAATCTGTCCCTCTTCTACCTCCTGGGGACATGAACCCTCGCTGCAGAAGCAATTCCCTCCCTCACCTGGTCCCAGGTGGGGTGGTGGCATCTTTGACCCTTGTCTCCCTCGAGACATCACAGCTTCAGGGAGAGGCACCTTCAGCAAATATAAAATGACATGTTAATGTCCCAGCCTGTTGTCTCCGTGCTTTTGATGGCCACACACACGTCGTGCTCACCTTGGTGCTACATCATTTCCACGGTTAATGCGGCGTAGCCTTTAGGAGCTCCCTGACCATCATCACACTGAGCTTCCACGTTTCCAGGCAAGGTCTGTGCATGCTGCAGTACCTTGGAGATGACTGTTTGTTCTGCAAAGCTTCTTTTAAATGCCCTCTCACCCCCAAAATCTCCCCTTGAAGGTGAAGGGACCCTACCTGCCTGCTCTGTTCAACACAGGAGGTGTGGAGATGCCTGGTCCATCCTGACCGTGGTTCCCAGTCGAGATGGAGCAGATCTCTGCATCTCAAACATCTGTAACCTTGAGACCCAGAACCAAACACGGGTCTGCAAAATGTCTTCCAGTTATCGAAGATGCAACCAAACATCACAATTTGATATCTGTGAACTTCAGCATCCCTCAGCACCTTTGTCCTTCAGAATGGGTTGTCTGGTGGAAGCCTGTCACCACTTCCCTGATGGTCTCCTGCTTGTGGCATGGTATTTCCTTCCAGCACGAGCCAGACCTCCAGTTTTAGGGACACAGGTCATCTAGCCAGGTCTTTTTTTACTCTTGGCAGTCTATGGACTGTGACCTCGTGGCATCTTTTTGTTCAGAACTTGTTAAAATCACCCCGAAAATAAGAAGTGGGACCTTAGCGGTGGCAGCGAAAGGGTGAGTTTCATCTCCTGTAAGATGCAGAAGAGCAGAGGGGATGTCCCAGGTGTTAATGTTGCTGCATTCATCCTGACCTTGAAGCCTGCAGCTCGTGGAGCTGCAGATGGAGGCAATCTTTGCCATCAGTCTCATTTGCAGCTTCACTGGTAAGAGCTGACTGCGACGATAATGAAGCCAAGTCTGACTCATCAGTACCTGATTGAGGAGCGATGCCACCCACAGCGTGCCGGTGGTGATTTTACTCCTGATCTGGCTCAGCTGGTGGGATGGATTTGAAGCTCTCCAGCCGATCTCGATCTTAGCACTTTGCCTGAGGTTTTCGGACCACGCATGGGTTGCATGTCGGTGAGACCTGGGGTTTTAATCAATTTATCTCAAGAGGAGGAGGTGGCAGCCCAAGGAAACTTTCTTTAAAGATTACGAGGTGTTAATATGTGTCAAGTCAGCATGAGTATTTGAGAGCAAAGCGTGTCAAGCTGTTTCATCCCACCAGCCTCACAGGCTGTCCCTGCTCCTGGGCATGTTTTGGAGCTCCAGTTTCAAATTCCTACTGGGATAGAAAGTGCAGAAGGAGTTGCGGTGAGACAAGGGTTGTTGTACTGTGCCATGTGCTGCACGAAAGACCAAATTTGGAGCAAAATCTCTTCCCCCCCCTTAGGTATTTCATGCAAGTTTTGAAGCCCGATGTGAATAACCTCCACTCGCCTGTGAGCTCACACATCCCTTGCCTCCCGCGGCCAGCTGGCATAGCCAGAATGTGAAAAGCCACAAAACTCCGCGGCCGCTTCGGCAGCCTTTGCTGTGTTTGGAAGAACCTTTGCGCCAACTGATGGGAGAGCGTCTGAAATTCCAGAAGCTGTGCCTTGGCCGAGGAGCGGCTGACATCATTACTGGGAACTTACGGTCGGCTCGTTTTCTGGGAACTGGCTGGCCAGATGCTGGCGGCGCTGCTGTGTGCTCCTCTGATCTCCCTGTCAGGTGAGCGTGAGAGGAGACGGAGATTTTGGGAGTGAGCACTCAGAGGAGGCTTCATCTCCATCTTGTTCCCAGATTCCCGTTGCCTTTAGCAAGGAAGGTTTGCCCTGAGGTGCGAGGAGACGTGTTGGGTGCCCTTATTTGCAAGTGTTTTGAAAAAATCTCAGGCCAGAAGGAAGTGCTGAGGATCAGGTGAATTTTTTTTTTTTTTTTTTTTTTTTTGGAGGAGAAGGGGTTATACAGCAGGTAGCAAACTTCTGGAATTTGTTGTGGTGGGAAGCCATGGAGGTTGATACTGCTGTGCGTTCAGGAAGGGATTAAACAAATTCAAGACAACTGGTTCATAAACATCTCCGAAGTGGATGGATGCCTTGGAGGACACCTCCCTGCTGTCACCCCTAACACAGGGACTGGGTGCTGGGGGACACGAGGGCATGGACCGCAGGCTGCAACCGGAGTCGTGAGCTCTCCATAAACAGCATCTCTTGCTGCCATGGTTTGAAGCAGAGTACTGGGCCGAAGACACCATAGCTCTGACCCAGGAGGACATTTCTTACCTTACAGATCTTTCCAAAAGGTCCATGAAGTAGGGCAAATGGACAGATTTTGCGTCGGGAAGCTAAGGTGGTCCTGAAGTCTTTGGTTCCTGAGGAAACCTGGAGAAAAGGGGAGTCTCCATTCAGCTCCAACAGCACCAGGGATTTGCGTATAGTCCTTGAAAGTTCTCCAGGTAATGGTTGGGCAGGGTTGCTACCACCAAAAGGCTCTTTCCCTTGCTGGGCTTTGATGACAAGAACTTGCCTGAACGAGACCTTCCTTGAGGTCTTCTCCCAACATTCTTTCTCTTCCGTAAACATTAGATATGGCTTCTTTCAGCAGCGGGGCTCTTCATTAGGAAGCTTCCTGAGCCTTAATTCCCTTCCATGGAGGGCCTTGCCGGTTGGGGAGGAGATCCTGGAGCCATGGATCTGGGTGCAGCACTGGGCGTCTTCTCTTGAGAAGACACTGGGCGTCGTGGAGGAGGAGGTACACTCATTCATGTGCACTCAAGAGGAAAAAGGGATTAAGCAATTCGACCCAGCCGTAATTTCAGGGCTCGGAAGTCTCATTAAAATTAGCTTTGACAGAAGCTTAATTTTATTGCCTCTTGCTTGAATAAAATTTTTGAGGTCTATCCTATTAAGAAGATTTGTTTCTTTTCGTTTTCTTCTTCTGAAACCACCATCTGATCTGAATTTTATTAACAAAAAGCTTCTTAATGTGTACATGGGGGGGAGTGTTTAATGCTGTTTCTTCGAAAACTGCTCAAAACGAAGTTCTGTCTCCAGATGTTTGCTGTTTCGTTCTGATGAGGAGCAAATGTCTAATAATGTGCTCAGTGCCGTCTGTTTTCTGAACAAGCCTGATTATTAGCACATTCCCACATTAGGACTGTTAAGGCAAAAAAAAAAAAAAGACCTTTTCTGTGCTCATTGAGCAAATTTTGGCAATGAGTACGAACAATATTGGAAAGCGTTGCCCTTAGACAAAGACTCGTAAGTGGTCATGTGCCTTGTTGGGAGGTGTCGGATGGTTCTCAGCACGGATGCTAAGCTGCTGGGCACGCATGAAGTCAAAGGGAACGTGGAGCGAGGGTAGATTTGCTCTTCTAGGAGAGGCTTTAAGTCCAAAAATCAGCGTGTAAATGCCGTCCTGCACCTCCAGGTGCTTTTTTCCGTGTTTCTTCAATGAACGCGCTTAGGTAAGGTGTCTCTTGGAAGAGGTTTGGTAGCTGTTGGTGCTGGGACCTTCTCCATCTTCTGGGAGCGAGGGCTCTGCGGGCTCAGATGTAACCGACTGCAACGTGGTAGACAAAAATGGGGCAAAAAGGGCTTTTCTGGGGCTTGACGCCACTGCCTGTGTTGACTCTGACCACGTGAGACGAGCAAGGAGCGAGAGCAATGCTCGAGGCATGAGGAATGGCTACACTTGGAAAGGACCATGGGTGGGACAAAGCCATGAGATGTTTAGGATCAGTCCAGGCAAGTCTACAACCGTCTTTCACAAATAAGCAGAGTTTGAGGGAGAATGTGGTGTTTGCGGGGTTTGAAATGAAGCTGGAGATCACAGCCATGGAGAGCTTGGTCTCCAACTGCCAAACAACTGATTAATGACTCAAGGCGTGATGCGAGGAGGTGGGAGTAGGTCCCAAGTGCAGAGCCCAGACTGGTGGGGATGAGGAGCCCATCTCTGTGGATGCACCTTCGTTAATCCTAAAGTGAAGGAGACTTTAATGTGGGCACGTGGGTATCGCCATCACCGTTGGTAACTCCTTGTTCACTATTACTGTATTGCAGTTCGTCGCCTTCCGGAGTGTTTGAGAAAGAATATGACATTTATCGGGATTACAGTGCAGAAGGTCAACTCCTCCACTACAGGTAGCCAAAATTTCCCTCCGGTATCGGGGTTGGGGGTCTGCAACGTGGCCACCAACGTGGTGGTGAGATGGGGGTGTGGGACAGCCCGTCTGCTACCAGCTGACCTGTGGGGACGGGACAGCAAGTAACACCAGTGTTTTCTTTGTGCTCTTATGAACTCCTCCCCATCCCCTTCCCTTCACATGCTGCGGTTTTTAGCTTTACTGCCACCCTTAAATAAACCTTAAGATATATTTTGATGGTTCTTTGGAGCAGGGACCATCCATCCCCTCCACGCAGCAGTCCTCATTTGGATGGCTTCTACCCATGACCAGAAACTGGGGTAGGAGGGGAGGAGCACCAGGGCTGTCTGATGATGGGGTCACACCTCAGGGTGAGCTCCTGGTCTGTGGGGTTTCATTAGGCTCCAGCATCAGGACACGATTCACCCAGTGCTGGTGATGCACCCCAATGCCTGCCATCACGGTGGGGTGGTGGCTTGAACATCTCTCCACACTGGAACCGGTTTCTAGGCTCTTTCCTAGGATTTTTGCATCAAATATAAGCAGATTTGTGTGGGTATGGATTTAATCCATCACCGCAGCAAGCCTGGCTGATTCGATGCGCTGCTTCTGTAGGGCAGGAGGTGGGAAAGCCTCCTGAGGAATGAACCATCTCTTCCAGCCTGCATGTCCAGCTGCTTTCAGAGTCCATTTGTGAGACAGATACGAGCCTTCTCTTGCTGGAATCAGGATTTCAGGTGCTAAACCAAACTGCCATCTCCAGCTTTCATAGATTTATGTTGCTGGAAAATGATGCGGTGTCGTGCTTGTCTGCGTTACAGCTCAAACGTCCCTCTTAGAGTTTGCACAAGTGGTTCAGGTGCACAAACGCCATCACTTCTCACTAGTACTGATGTGGACTAATGCCTTGGACACGGGCAAAAAATCACCAGGACTCAGTATGTCTGAGTAGATGATCAGAGGTGGGGGGACGATCGTGTGCTGGGCTCCTGGAGCCTGGTCCAACGCTTGCATTGCTGCTTTCAAAACAAGCTTTTGGCCTTCAAAACCCAAAGTGCTGTGAGAAGGGATGGAGAAATTGCTCTTAATACAGCCCAGGTGGCTCCTTGGCCACCCTTTCTCGGTGGCCAGTAGAGGCATCTTAGCTGACCCTCCTCGTTCTGCCCTGGAGCGTTTGGGAGATGTCCCCCTTGGTGACCATCTGCCAGGATGGAGGTGGTGGTAGGACTCTGGGACCTCCCCACAGACCCAGACAGACCTGTCTCGCCCTGACCCCATCCCAGCCTGCGCAGGTAGGGTTTTTGGTACCCACTGGCATCATCCAGATCAAATCAGGTGGGACCAGAGAGGACAAACACATGCACTGGATGCTTTTACTAATATGGACCTGCAAACAAGTGGTGGCCTGAAGCCTTCCTCTAACACCACGTTCATCCCAGTTCCTACCTTTAAGACAGCAGGTCTATAGGCTGTGGTCAGATTTGGGGGATTTTGGAGCTGATGTCTGCCTGGTTGCTCTGGGCTTTGACAAATACCCTCAGTTTCTGTGTTTCTCTGGAGATGCAGGTGAGTTGAAGCACCTCTAGCTCTTGCTTTGCTTTCCATGCTGGCAGTGGGGACCAGGAGGAGACGATGCTTGGCATTCCCTTCCCTGCTGCTTCGGGATGGTAACCGGCTGGCCAGCCGGTCCACGGTGGCATGGTTTGCAGTAATCTCCATCCCGGGTGAAGACATGTGCGAGTGGAAAATCACCCAACGGCGTTGGCCGTGTGCCACCCAGCCTGCCCTGTGATTCCCTGCTTCTGCAGTAACCTCACAGGAGCGTCAGAATTAATTGCCGCTGAAGCAAAAGAGGTGAAAAACAAGCTTTCTAGGAGGGGTTACAAATAGGGTCGTGGTAGCTGGTGTTCATCCCCACCAGCAGAATGCTCTCTTTGAGCGTGGGGTGAGCTCAGAGAGACCTGCCCACGGACAGCTTTGCTCCGGAGCATCCCTTCTGCATGCCGGGTGGGTGCAATTCACAGAATCACAGAATGGTGGGGGTTGGAAGGGACCTCTGGAGCTCCCCCAGTCCAACCCCCCTGCCACAGCAGGGTCCCCTCCAGCAGTGGCACAGGACGGCGTCCAGGCGGGTTTGGGATGGCTCCAGAGTGGGAGACTCCCCCACCTCTCTGGGCAGCTGTGCCACTGCTCTGCCACCCGCACAGGGAAGAAGTCCCTCCTCAGGTTGAGATGGAACCTCCTATGCTCCAGTTTGTGCCCGTCACCTCTTGTCCTGTCACTGGGCACCACTGGAAAAAGGCTCTTCGCATCTCCCTGGCACCCTCCCTTGAAGGATTTATAAGCATTGATGAGATCCCCCCTCAGTCTTCTCTTCTCCAGACTAAAAAGCCCCAAATCCCTCAGCCTTTCCTCATCAGAGAGATGCTCCAATCCCCTCATCATCTCCGTAGCCCTTTGCTGGACCCTCTCCAGCAGTTCCCTGTCCCTCCTGACCCGGGGAGCCCAGAACTGCACACAGTGCTCAGCTGCGGCCTCCCCAGGGCAGAGCAGAGGGGGAGGATGACCTCCCTCGCCCTGCTGGCCACACTCTGCTGGGTGCACCCCAGGGTGCCATTGGCCTTCTTGGCCACCAGGGCACATTGCTGGCTCATGGTCACCCTGTTGGCCCCCAGGACTCCCAGGTCCCTTTCCCCAGAGCTGCTCTCCAGGAGGTCACACCCAACCTGTACTGGTGCACGGGGTTATTCCTCCCCAGATGCAGTACCCCCCACTAATTCCCTCTCTGTAGGCAGAAGTGAGGAAGAGTGGAAGGGAGCGTGATTTGGCGGTCCTGGATCCACTCTTTGGTTTGGAAATGGGGTTTGCAGGTGCGTCCTTGGCTCGAGCGTACTTCGGTGGCATTTAGTCGCGGGAGCTGAGCCTGCATCCAGGGGCACAGCTGAGTGAGATGGACCGGTGATGGGGACACGGAGCGGTGATGGGGACACGCCGCAGCGGCAGGGACATGCCACTCTCTATCCTGAGAGGTTTTTTCTGAGAACGGGTTTAGTGACTCGGCACTGATGGGTTCTGACCCGCCGCCAGCTGGGTGGCGGTGCCGATTACGAGCTGCAATCAGAGACGAGGGACAATGCAGGTTTTGGGGACAACGGTCTCCACCCGCCAGCTGGCCGATGCCCGCGGCCGCCCAGGCAATTAAAAGATTAAATTTCACTGCGGTTAGCGCACATGACCCGTTTGCATCAGCATGTGCTTTGCTGCAGGAGGTGCCTCCATCTTCCCCACCCCAACCTGACCGCCCGTAAAAACCCACCGGCAGCCCTTGCCGCCCTCCCCCCAATCGATTCCAGCCAGGAAGCTAATTAGCAGCTTTGCTTAATTAGCTGAGAGTGGACTTCCTTCTGGAAGAACGGGTCTCAAGTGCCTTCTGTCTGGGGGCTGCCAAGCGAGAAGGAGAGAGGAACCGGCACAGCCTGGGGTGGTTTTTTTTTTTAACCGTGTGAGTGCCGCGTGCACACTGCGCTGGCACTCGTTAAAGCTGAAATCGAAGCTCACCGGTCCTACCTCATCATGGCAGGGATGATTTCGTATTAATGGGGTTAATTTTAAGGAGCAGGGTGCGTGGCACATTCTGAAAATCACCCTGCGTAAAGGCGTCTTGCTCTCAGCTTCTCCAAAGCTTTGCTGGCAGCTCTTATTCTTTGGATGGACCAAGGCTGAGCAGATCCCAGAGGGTACAAAGGGCATTGCTGGGGGGACGATGGTGGGCAGCACCCATGGCACTGGGGAGGCCACCTGGAAGTCCAACACTGGCGTCTACTTCTGGATGGCTCAGAGGGTCGCACACGTGGTCCCTCACGCGAATGAGAAGACCCTTGAGGTTCCTCTGCCTGAAGTTACCAAGACCTGGGTAGGGGGACCACAGTCCCGACACCTCTTTCTGGTGCTCCATGACAGGTTTTCAGGAAAGACTGGTGCTCCAGTACCCTTGGCCAGGTTGCAAAGGGGTGGGGGAATCTCTCGTCTTCCCCTGTGCTTCCCACGGGCTCATGCCAGTGCTGAGGTGGCGATTGCAAAACAGGCTGGCACCCAACCAGAGCTTTAAAGTCTCCATCGCAGAACGTGGTGCGGGCTGAGCCCTCAAGCACTTCCACTGGAGCAACGCTGCCCCAGCTCCTCCAGATCCAGCCCTGGGATCCGGCCGCTTCCAAACAACATTCGTGAAACGATCCTGGAGGCTTCACAGTTGGGTGGGCGATCAGGTCTCCGAGCCCAACAGCCTTCTCAGGTCCTTCCAGCCCTCTCCTCCTCACCAAGTCTTGCGCTGATCCCACAGGTTTTTCTCAAAGCCATGGTAAGTGCATGTTGCCTCCTTCGAAGGCCAAGATAAGAGGTGGGCAGACAGCACGCTTGGCAGAGGGACAGAGGATGCAGTTACACAACGCATCTGTAGGTCTCTGGTGGCTGAGGAAGCTTGGTGAGACCTTGGCTGTGGCTTGCTCCCTTCTGGGCATGTGTCCCCTCACTTCCATCACCTCCTCCCCTCTGGCTGGGCAGGGAGAAGCTGGAGGACTTACAGCTGTTTGGACAAAGTGTGGGAGCAGGGTGGCTTTTGAGGGGACAGCTGTCCTCGCATGAAGGTTGGGTACAGGCAGATGGAGAAGCAAGAGGTTGGCTGGTGGGGGACAGGTCCTGTGGGGTTCAGCCGGGAGACCACCCTCATCCATGGCATCGTCTTCCCCAAGCGCAGCTTTGGGGTTCAGCTGCCTGCGTCACCCCAGGAGCTGCAGCAGCATCCTCAGGAGCGAGCAAGGATTTTTCTGCTTCCTTGACAGCGCTGGCTCGGTGCTCCCAGCCAATAATTCCTACGAGAGATTTTCTAATATAATGAAGATTAGTGGGTGTCATTAAGAGGATGACGTCTTGCTCCATCTGTCTAGAAGGCATTTGTAGGAAAGCCCTTGCATCCAAATCCCATTGAGATGGGCAATTACGATAACCATTCTTAACCCTTTCCTCTTTATTCCTTCTGGTTTGTGGTCCCTGGAGCCCAGTTGCTTAATGTCCTCATTTTTCCTCCTGTGGTTCTGTTGAGAGGGTTGAACTCTTTGCTAATCCGTGTGGTGTTTTTTGTCAAGGAGTCTGTTTGTTTGTGGGACAAATCCTGGGTCTCTGTCATTGTCCCATGTTTGTGTTGGCCAGTCAATGGATGGAGGGTCCAAGGCCGCTAGAGCTGGTCTTCAGATCCAAGACCTTCACCTCGCTCCTCTGAATTTGTCTCCTCTCCCAGCACACAGCTGCTCTGCTCCTCTGACCCTCTTTGTTCCATACTGCTGATCGGGTGGATGTCGTGTACCACGTGCAGGTGGTCAGGGCTTTGTGGCCACCAGGAAGACCCTGGAGCTTCATGGTTGAGGGAAGCGCAGCGTGCCAGACATGGAGCACAGCAGCAAAGCCTTAATGACCCTCTTCTTCCCTTCTGCTCCCTGGGAAACAGGAGGTTCATTACTTGGGGACTTGCCAAGAGCAGAAGAACCAGACCCAAAAATGTTCCCCAGTCCCTGCTGTAGGTTCCTCTGCTCTGGGAGAAGGTGAGAAGTCTGTTCACTTGAGTATGCACATTGTCCAGCTCTTAGGGACACTTCCACTTTGGCCTGGCTGTTCTGTTTGATCTGTAGTTCTTAGGTCACCTGTGGAAGCAGAGATGATTGGTGGACTGTTCTCCAGCAGCGGACAGATAGGATGTCCAACCCATGGGCAGGGAGGAGTGGATCCTGTTTC
Source organism: Pluvialis apricaria (assembly GCA_017639485.1). NCBI lineage: Eukaryota > Metazoa > Chordata > Aves > Charadriiformes > Charadriidae > Pluvialis > Pluvialis apricaria. Next base: position 169,796,970 of record CM030008.1, read on the forward strand.
TGCTGGGAGCATGTTTGGAGAGCAGGACAGCAGCTGCTTCATCTGCATGGGATCCCTATGATGCTCTTGAAGTGGTCTTCCTCAATTTGTCCTGGAAGAGTTTAAAGAGGTCTTTGATCTTCTCATGGTTTTCAACATCTCATGGTCATCAGGGGTCACTTCATAGCTGACTGTCTAGCAAAGTAAGTACGGAAGTGAGGAGAGAATTGGGGTGGGCTTCCAAAAGACCTGGCACCACCTCTCTGATAGCTCCACAGAGCCCATCAGGCACCTGAACTTGAAGAGCTGGTTGTGTGTCTGTCCTGGGCGACCTCTGTTTTGAGACATGGCTGCAGTTTGCCAACTTTCTACGATTCTCCTCCTCTCTTGGCTCTCACATGGGTTGTGTGCTCCAGATGTTGCTAGATTCATTCTCCAGCCATGGGAGTGTTCAGTGTCCAGCTCTTGCACCAATCACGTTCAGCCCTTCTCCAGCCGGTTGTTGGTGCCATAGTGCCTTCACATGGATGCAGGGAATGGGTTCTGTGGGCACTGTGAGCAAAGAGGTTATGTGAAGCCAGGTACCAAATTCAGTAGACTTGTAGGAGCTTGGAAGAGGCCTGGGACAAAGGTGAGGAGCCACCACACCAGACTTTGAATGCGGCTCCTTCCACCTGGCCGTGCGCTGGGTGTGTGGGAACAAATGCAGCTATGACACTGTGGAGATTAAGGTCTCCAACCCCTTCTGGTTGCAACCTCCAAATTCATCCAAGCTTCCCGAGGAACCCCGTATGCCGGAGCCATCCTGGGGATGGGACCTCAACATTTCTGGGCTGAAGCTCCTTTTGCCACCGGTATCAATTTTAGCCAAGGCGGCTGAGAGGCCACATTCCTTTTCCGAGGATGACAAAGATGCATCTCAAGTGTGCCGACAGACATGTGCTGGCCGACAAGACACCTGCTCACCAGAAGCAGCGTGGTGGCCGTCCCAGCTGTCCCGCGCGGGGACACGTGCTGCCGCCAGCTGCTCGATTTATCTGCCGCCTCATTCTGCTCAGGCTTCATCCTTCACGACTGTGAGTTAAGACCACAGCTTAAGCCTTTTCCGTAAATAAATGTGCCCGTTCCTGATATTTAAAGGTAAATCTGTCGCCTGGTTTCTTTAGAAGTAACGAGGAGGCGCAGACCTAATACCAGTGATTCCTTGAAGAACCATGAGATTAATCCCGTATTTTGGAGCAAAATTGAAGAGCGGCTTGGAGGGTTCATCACCGTTCTTGGGTGTGCTGGGACCTCCGCCCCAGGTCCAAGTCTCCATGGGGGCAGAAGGGAGTCAAACCCAGTCTCTTCTGCCCCGTGCAGCTAAAGCTTAAAGTCCATCTGTCTGATGGCTTCATTTTTGAGGAGCTGGAGCATCCTTCTGGAGCTTGGACTTTTTTTTCCATGCTCAGCCAAACACCAGACTGTAGTCTTGCTTTGAAAAGTGAACCACCTCGTCCTCAGCGTGGGCCGGGTAACTTATCTCAAATGCGCATGTGTAGTGCCCAAGTGATGGACCTGTAGTGTCCCTCTAAGCCAAGAGCAACCCTCTTGCTGGAGGGCTTCCAGCAAAAAGCCAAGCTCCAGCTTCCAGAACCTGTTCTTCGAAGCCAACGTGATGCTGATGGCAGCAGTATCTGGTGGCTTGCGTGCAAACCGGGGCAGCAGGTCTAGCTTGGCTCCATGGCCAAAAGCTTTTCTCTAAGAGGAGAAGCTGCTCAATCAGCCTGGCCGCAGCCATGGTAGCAATCAGCAGCTTCAAAGTCACCCATCTCTTGGGATTGGTCTCCACGGGTGGAGGTGAGCCTAGGGGAGGAATGGTGTGGCACGTTGCCCCAGCACACAGCATCTAGGCTTGGAGACTGATCTTGTTGTAGTCCTCGGTAGGTGGCCGTTCGCGTCCCAGAGCCTGGTCAAAGATTCAGGAGAGATCTTGGAATCATAGAATGGTTTAGGTTGGAAGAGACCTTAAAGATCATCGAGTTCCAACCCCCTGCCCTGGGGGTTCTTCTGGTGGGGAAGAGCTGGAGGAGGTGGCACCAGGCTGCAGACTGAGCCCGGGGGTGTTTCGTAGCGGGGATGAATGATTCAAGTTGGAAATACCAAGAGGGTGAAGGGCTTCGGCTTAGCAAATGGAGAGGAGGGCTATGCTCCGCTCCGGGGCATGTGAAATCAGCTCGGGTTAGGCAAGAGCTAAAAATCACCATTGTAGGAACTTGTTGTCATGCTTACGGAGACGAAGAAAGCAGATCCCCTATTGATCTGCTATTTAGGGAAATGTCACTTCTGGTCTCTTTGTATTTCGCAGCTAATTCCTCTTAATGATAAAGGCGTCTCTGTGCTCCCTTCTCCACGTTCCCTCCTCTCTCTCAAAGAAAAAGAAAAATCTCGCCTTGTTTCCGTGACATTTGGGTTGCGGAAAACAGGCTATTTTGGGTGATTGGTTTAATCATACATCTGAGATGGGGGAGAGCAGCCTTGATTGCCTCCTGGGGAATCTGGCGTTCGGCTTCCCGCAGGCGTCCGTGCCCTCGGTGTGCGGCGCCTTGGCGCGCCGTGCCTGCCTCGGCTGCCAGGATGGGTTGTGTTGTGGATCTGCCGGCTTGGCAGACCCCAATCATGGGCATCCTCCTGGTCGGTTCCTAATGAGACTGATCCCGGAGGGCTCATTGGAGCCCCTCTTGGCCACCGTGGCTCGTCCCTGTGTAGCTTGAGAGCTTGCTGCTGACAAACCAAGAGGACAAGGTGGGGGCTGTGGCCGGGTGCAGCAGGTAACCGAAGCTAATGAAGACCTTCAGCAAGGTCAACCTGACCTTCAGCAACAACCGCCACCAGCCCACAGCTCACCAGGAACAGCCATCCGAGCTCGTTTCAGCATTTGCTTATTAGCTAGAGCCCACAAAATCCCTTTGCTGTGGATTTTTGATACCCCACCCCAACGCAGGGTCTACAGAGTGGGCTGCAGACCTGCCTACCACACCATGCTCCACTCAACGTGATGTTCAGAATCCACTGCTATTTCACCAGAAAGCAGTGGCTGCCGTCATCTTGGTGGTGGCTCAGAGCCCTGCTTTCCCCCTCGCCGCTGCAAAAAGGGTGGCTGAAAAATTCCGTGCTATTGAATGGGGTTGGAGCGGGGGGTGTGGGGTGGGGGACGGGAAGGCTCATTATCTCTCTCTTGTCTTGATTCAGCTTCCGCTGCTGCTAATTAGAGCGGATGCCATGGGAGCAGCTTTTCGGAGAGAGGAGGAGTTAGCGGTGCTGGGGCAGCAGTGAACGTGGGAGATGTTTCACGTAGAGATGCGGTGTTGCGGGCCCGAAGCTAAAAGCGATCTGATAGCGCCATCCAGAGAAAAGGGATCAGACGGTACCTGAGCGTTGGAGCCTTCTCCTTTTCGTTTAAAAAAAAAATTAAAATTTAAAAAAGAAATAAAAATTGTATTTCAACAGGGCAGCTTTTGCTTGCCTTGGTCGCAGGGATCAATCCTTCAGTAATATTTTAGTTGGGGAATGAAATGATCGTGTGTGAGGAGCTTTGTGAGACCATAGACACCCTTCAAACCATGCTTTGCAGTCAACAGTGATGGGCTGAAGGTTGGGCTTCAGCCTTCCCATCACTCTGAATTTCCCCCGACAAGACCGGGCCTGACGTTCGGCTTCCAGGACACCCCACAGCTCATGTTGTATCCATCAAATGGTCCTCCTGGTCCCACCACTGGTATTTAGCAGGAGACAGAAAATAAGAGGGCAGCAGTGACGCCATCCGGTTGGTGGTGATGCTGCACCTTCTCCGTGGTTCCTCCATGGATGGGTTCTCCTACCCAGAGCAAACAGTAAGTCCCAGATCATCCTGAGAAGAGGTTGGCAGGTCATGGAGCTGGTCTCCTGCCACGTGGCTCCATCCAGAACTGTCAGCCACCCGCCCCGTTGTCCCACCAGGAGCGGTGGGTGACATCTGGTGCCCATGAGTACAGGCAGTGAGACCAGTCCAGCTCCTCCTGATCCCCACAAGCGTAAAACTTGTTCAACTTGCAGTTCCTCTTGGGTTTTTTGCCCATCAGAGAGATGCATCAGCTCATCCCAACTGAAGCTAATAGAGGACAAGAGAGGGAGACCCGCGGGCGCAGTGAGTGAGGGCAAAGAGGAGAGGAAGGAGAACCTCCAAGGATGAGAAACACATGACGAAACAAAAGCTCAAGGGTGCTCCCTGCTGCGCCAGGCTGGTGTTACACCTGGAGAGCTCAGCCCAAGCCATGTCCTGCCCCATCCAGACCATTGCCAGGACATCGCCCAGTCTGGATTTGACCACAGAAACCTTCTTTTCACCAGGGTTGAACCAGTTTTGCTTCACTGAGGTCCGTGCAGAGGTTGGGAAACTTGGGCCCGGCGCTCACACTTCTCTCCAAAAACCCATTTTATTGTGGATTTCATCTCACTCACACAGGTTTCGGTAGGAATTGGGTTTGACCGTATCTGTTAGTTTCTTAAAAAAACAAAGTCCAAGGAGGACGTGAGATTTCCAGGTGTGTAGATAAAGATGGGAACAGAGGTTGCAAGTGTAGAAGAAGGGCTGGAGAGACCAACGGTGGGGTTGCAGGCACACCTGCGGTGACCCCTAATCTCGTAAAAACTGTAAGCAAGGAGTGCTTGAGCAGGAATTTAAAATATCCGGCACAGTCTATGCTCCGGGTTGTTTATATACGCTCTAAGCATGTAATTCTGTACGTACGAATTTTGGGGAACAGCAATACTTGCCCATGAAGAGCAATGAAGTCTTAGGGATGAGGGGGGATTTTAGCCTGTATTCCCATCCCTTAATTTAGTTATAAATTAGCAAAAAGTCGAGTTTTCTGGTGGTTTTTGCATGACAGTAGAGGCTGGGTGGCTCTCCTAAAGGACAGTTTCCAAGCTGGAAAATTTAGGAGGCATCACGGGAGGCTTTGGTCTGATCTTCTAGGTTGGCTGCAGAGAACGGGGCAGGCTCTTTTTTATGTATTTTTTTTCCGGCTGCCCACCTTTGCCGGCATTTACAAGAAGATTATTTGTGTCGCGGGAGCGGCGTCGGGCAGTGTGCCAGCTACTGGGAAGGGAGGGGGGGTTGTTGGTTTTGTTGGGTTTGGGTTTTTTTGTTGTTGTGTGGTTTGGTTTTTTTTTTCCCCTGCTGCCGCCGGCTCATCGCTGACCCCGGGTTTCGCAGCGGGATGCGCTCGGCAGCCGCCCATCCCCGGCTGAGCCGGTGGAACCCAACTGGGAGGAGAAGGGGAGGGGATGCTAACGCTGCATCCCTCATCCCCATCCCCTGGAGAATTGCAGTTGGTCCAGTTTAGCGCCGGACCCTCGTTGGGGTCGGGGTAGCGGGGAGGGGAAAATCTTCAAGCTTGGGAGGGCGGTGAGAAGGCACGGGGAGGAGATGCGCCCGGCTCCCGCGGCCGGGGGAGGAAGGTGAGGAAGAGCGAGGGCATGGGGACGGTGGGGACGGTGCCTGGGGAGGGTTGCGGGACAGGGCGGTGGCGGGGTACCCCCGTGCTTTTCCAGCGCATGCAAGCCCCAGTGCGTTCACAGGACATTGGAAAACAATATATTTGAATTAATGACTCAAATTAAGGGCTTCCCCCCCACACCAAACCCCACACTGAGAGGGGAAAACCCGTTTAATCCTGGCACTAAATTATAGCCGTCATCTCCAAAGTCTTAAATAACACCGGGACAAGCAAACCTACCTTGGAAAAATGTGTGTATTTAGGTAGGTTTTGTGAATGTTCTCGCTTTTAAATCTCCTTTGGAGAAGTGTTGCGGTGTCATTCCTTTAAAAAGCCCAAATGATGCCGTTGTTAAAATAATTATGCCCAGCTGCGCCCTGCACTTTTGTTTGTGAGCCCCGCGCTGATTTAATGTAGCTGCGCTAAAAGGTGCCGAAACCACAGATGATTTGGCTTGTCAGGACTGTTTTTAAGGTAAATAAGAGCCACGGTTGGTCCCGGTTATTGCCGGCGTCGCAATAATTCGATTTCAGTGTCAGGGATGGCGGAGACCCGGTGCGGGATGGGGATGGCTTGTGTGTCTCGCCAGTAAAACCAACTGGAAGCAAAAAGCGGTTCCTGGGCGAGGGAGATGGGGAGCGCGCGCAGAGCGCAGTGCCGGATATTTCTCCCCTCACCTCTGTCGTTGACTTCCCAAAGGTTGGAAGGAGGTCGGGGAATGGGGTGTTTGAGCAGGCGGGGAGATTTCAGAGCATAAGTGGCTTGTGTGGCTTGGGGGAAAAAAAAAAACACCCTCCCCTAAATAAAGGCAGCGATTCAGCCGGCAGCAATCACGCCGATTTGCACAGAAATTGATTTCGCTGGTGGAAGATTGGAGGGATTTGGGAAGCGGTTTGTCATGGAAATGTACTCGGGAGTCGGGAGGCGAATCTTGCCTTCCCCTGCACATAGAAAATAGCGAAGGGAACCGGGTGCCAAGCCGGAGATAACAGAAATACTTGGAAATTTCTGGAGGATCTCCTGTGCCAGGAGGGTGGCAAAGCCTCGGCGGGGTTCGCTGTCCTCTCCAGCAGTGTCGCTTTTCATTTTTCGGGGGAACTGAGCTGCTGGTGGGCATGGTGGCTGCAGCGATTTTGCCGCAAAATGAAAATAAAAAATTAAAAAATAATTTAAAAAAAAAAGACCTTGTGCAAAGAGTCCTTTTGCAGGCAGAAAATTCAATTTAGTCCAGAGCAATGCTTTCTAGCGTTTAGCAATAATCCAGGGCGCTGCGATGGAGCTTTCAGGTTTATTGGTTGCTGTTACTTAATATTTTGATTGAAAGCTCTACCTTGGCTCAACAGTTTGACAGGCAGGGCTGCTTCGCGGGGGTTTGTTGGGTTTTTTTTTATTTGTGTCCGCTGTTGCCAGACGGAGGCTGCCGTCTGAAATATTAACGCGAGCCATAAATCCAGGGATTAAGAGGTACTTTCACCTGGTTTCACACAATGCCAGAATGGTGGGGGTTGGAAGGGACCTCTGGAGCTCCCCCAGTCCCACCCCCTGCCACAGCAGGGTCACCTCCAGCAGTGGCACAGGACGGCGTCCAGGCGGGTTTGGGATGGCTCCAGAGTGGGAGACTCCCCCCCCTCTCTGGGCAGCCTGGGCCACTGCTCTGCCACCCGCACAGGGAAGAAGTCCCTCCTCAGGTTGAGATGGAACTTCCTATGCTCCAGTTTGTGCCCGTTCCCTCTTGTCCTGTCACTGGGCACCACTGAAAAAAAAGACTGTTCCCATCCCCTGGCACCCTCCCTTTAAGGATTTTGAGCCAGCAATGTGCCCTGGTGGCCAAGAAGGCCAATGGCACCCTGGGGTGCACCCAGCAGAGTGTGGCCAGCAGGGCGAGGGAGGGCATCCTCCCCCTCTGCTCTGCCCTGGGGAGGCCGCAGCCGGAGCACTGTGTGCAGTTCTGGGCTCCCCGGGTCAGGAAGGACAGGGAACTGCTGGAGAGGGTCCAGCAAAGGGCTACGGAGATGATGAGGGGATCGGAGCATCTCTCTGATGAGGAAAGGCTGAGGGATTTGGGGCCTTCTACTCTGGAGAAGAGAAGACTGAGGGGGGATCTTATCAATGCTTATAAATCCTCAAAGGGAGGGTGCCAGGGGATGGGAACAGTCTTTTTCCAGTGGTGCCCAGTGACAGGACAAGAGAGAACAGGCACAAACTTGACCATAGGAAGTTCCATCTAAACCTGAGGAGGAACTTCTCTCCTTTGCGGGTGGCCGAGCAGTGGCACAGCTGCCCAGAGAGGTGGGGGAGTCTCCCACTCTGGAGCCATCCCAAACCCACCTGGACGCCGTCCTGTGCCACTGCTGGAGGTGACCCTGCTGTGGCAGGGGTGGGACTGGGGGAGCTCCAGAGGGCCCTTCCAACCCCCAGCATTCTGTGAGTCTGCGATTGATAAGTATTGATAAGATCCAAGAAGGAGGGACCCAAACTCATGCAGGTCATCAGAGGCAAGAAGCTGGCAGAAGGCTCAAGTCCTCGGGAGTTCGGAAGGCAGCTGCCAAAAGGAAGGAAGAAATTGTTCCCAACATCCCCTGAAGAGAGGACAAAGTCGTGGGCAAGCAACAAGCAGGGTGCCGGGAGGTGGTGGAGCCTCATGCGGGGAGATATTTATATATGCCTCTTTGTGGGCATTTTTCTGCAAAACTCAGTAATTGGACTCACTCCACCTTTTTCTGAAGGACTGAAAGGACAAGTGGCTGTGAAAAAAAAATAACTGAGAACAAGAGAGGAATGAACTAGGAGAGCAGCTGGTGCTCCCAGACGTGTCGCAGACGGTGCCTCTGGTATCTTCCATGCCATCGTGAGACTCAGCGAGGAATTGGTAACACAATGTGCTTCCCTGTGCTTTGGAGACAGCAGCAAACTCCAGCTCGGATCCCTCCTGCAAGATGGGCGATGCTTTCGGCACTTCCATAAAAACCACCTCTGCTCTTCCTCCTGAGTGTCCCCTGCCTCGATGGCACCTCCCAAGGACTTAAAACATGGATTGAGCAGATGAAAATCCTCTGTTAGTTGAGGTGATCCATGTGCCACCCCGCTGCGCAAGGTTGTGCCGGAGCAGAAGAGCTTCTTCTTCTTGCAGAACCCCCCCAACCAGTCGCCACAAAATCTTTTGGACAAGGTGGAAAAGGCTGGAGAGAACTGGGGTAGCAAAGAGGAAAATCAAAGCATGTTTTTAGGCAGGTGTAGAAGTGGGGAAAGCAGCATGAGTTGGCCAGAGCTGGTGGCTCTGCTGCCCTCTTGAAGAAAGAAGGAGCCATCTTCAACCTTCAGGACATCATGCAGAAGATCTCGCTGTAGACGTGCTTCTACAAAAGCAGGGGAGAAGGTTTAATTCTTATTTAATGTGGTAACAGTGCATAAGGAGAGCTCCATGAGATCCACTTAGAGTGGTGGGTGGTGAGAAGTGTGCATTGGGCAAGATGTCAAATTGGGTGGTTTGGGCACCAAAACTGGATCCAAGGGTGGTGGGCTGCTCAGCATGACCTCTGAGAGCTGTGCTGGCAGCGGGGCATCTGGAGATGGTGCGTGCTGCCAAGAAGGGGTGGGAAGGCCCTCTTCTGTTGGGCAACAACCTCCTTCATCTCTGGGGTTTCATCATGAGAAGAGGCTCCAGTGACCTGTAACCGATGAAAGCCATGGGACCCTTCTGCCTTCAGGTCATCAGGTTCAAGAGATCCAGTATGGAGTTGGCAGTAGCTCAGTCTCGTACTGTCAACTGCTTTGTGTGGATGGGAGCAGAAGCATGAGCCAGCTCTTGGGCCAGCTCTTCATGATGTGAGGTCACTGTATCCCTCATTGGAGACACCGTGGGTTGGGACAACCCTGGAGAACAAACCTGAGCCAGGTGACAAGGCTGCAGCCAGTGGTGTCCGGCTCCTGCCCTTCTCGACGGGCATGTTTTCCACCAAGGGGTTTCATGGAGCACAGGAGAAGGGTTGATCCCCAAAGGTCACCTGACATTTGGGGGAGAACACGGTGGCAGGCAACGTCCCAAAAGAAGCGATAGTTGCCTTTAGAGGCTGGAGCAGCATAGACATGTCTAAGGCTGAAGCCCAAGCTTGGCTGAAGTTCTGCTCCTCCCAAGTATTTGACACTTTATTTTGTGTGGAGGCGGTAACGAGGTGGTCCAAGCCTTGATGTCCACCCTCCTGTAGAGGGGCAGTTTTTCCATGGTGGATGATCTGCCAGCTCAGAGCTGCCCCAGGAGAGGTAGATTCGGTAGCGATGAGTTGAGTTTCTCCCCACCCCTTGGGCTTTCTTGCTCATCCCAGGACCCTGAGCAGCCCAGGTGAAGCCCAGCCGGCCTTGCCCAGGTTGCACAACTCCTCGCAACCCAGTCCCAAGGAGTTAATCCTGCAGGGCTGAGATTACTCGGAGATTATAATTATTTCTGCCTGTGAATTATTAATAAAGAGGAAAAAAAAAAAAAAAACCTCTTTGATTCACTGCCGGTTGCAATTAGGGTTGAAATGGAGAACCTACGGACGTGCTGCTGGAGTATTGGTGATGGGAGACCCACTTTGCAGGACATGTCGTCATCCGGAGACGTTACCCACCAGGATTATCAAATGCCTTCACAAGAAGGTGGACTTCAGGTAGCAGTGAAGGAGGTCTCCTCCTGGCTCTGGTTGGAGGCTCCGGGGTGTTTTTTACTTGTGGATGAGTTGGTCTCCGGTGAGCTCCTGGCACACTTGGTGTGTCGCCCGGCTGAGCTTTCACCCCTGCTCACACCAGGACTGCCGCAGAAGCTGCCCGTTGGGTGGCGATTTGGGGATGACTGTTCACATCTCAGAATTAAGAAGGTCCCCGTCAGTGCTTGTTCATGCGTGCATGTTGCATGTGCGAAAACGGGCTCCACCAGGCATTTTCCAGCCCGATGTCGCGCGGGTTTGGGGTCACGCAACAGCAAGATGCCGTAGGATGCTCTGCGTTGAAAGATGTTCGGTGGAAGTGTGTGGGGGCATCATTGCACGGGATGCGAAGTGGCTGAGGGATGCAGTGAGCTTCAGCATCCAGAAAAAGAAGCCGAGGGCATCCCCCCACCACCGCTCCAGCTCCTGCTTCCCTTTCTGTGGGCATCATGCACATCTTTGCAGCCATGCTGAGATGCTCGTCCCATCTGGAGCTGGCTCTAGGGTGGGGGTTTTTTGGCGATGGAGGGGGTGGAGTGCAACTGCTGCTGTCACCTCCTGCGGTGCTTGTGCTCCATCCCTTTGGAGACTGAGGTGTCCATGCATGATGCAGGTTTGGGCAGGTGGCTAAGCTGTCCCTCCCCTCACAGAATCCCAGAATGGTGGGGTTTGGAAGGGCCCTCTGGAGCTCCCCCAGTCCCACCCCCTGCCAGAGCAGGGTCACCTCCAGCAGTGGCACAGGACGGCGTCCAGGCGGGTTTGGGATGGCTCCAGAGTGGGAGACTCCCCCCCCTCTCTGGGCAGCTGTGCCACTGCTCTGCCGCCTACACAGGGAAGAAGTCCTTCCTCGTGTTTAGAGGGAACTTCCTGTGGTCAAGTTTGTGCCCATTCTCTCTTGTCCTGTCACTGGGCACCACTGAAAAAGACTGTTCCCATCTCCCTGGCACCCTCCCCTTAAGTATTTATAAGTATTGATAAGATTCCCCCTCAGTCTTCTCTTCTCCAGACTAAAAAGCCCCACGGCCCTCAGTCTTTCCTCATCAGAGAGATGCTCCAATCCCCCCATCATCTCCGTAGCCCTTTGCTGGACCCTCTCCAGCAGTTCCCTGTCCTTCCTGACCCGGGGAGCCCCGAACTGCACACAGTGCTCCGGCTGCGGCCTCCCCAGGGCAGAGCAGAGGGGGAGGATGACCTCCCTCGACCTGCTGGCCACGCTCTTCTTGATGCACCCCAGGATGGCATTGGCCTTCTTGGCCACCAGGGCACGTTGTTGGCTCAGACAGGCATTCCTGCCCCAGCATGTCAGTACTCCGCTTTGGTGCTATCAGCAGTATCTGCCCCGTGACTTTGGGGTACAAGGCAATGGGGGTTCATGTTTCAGGGGGGGCTGGGACATCTCTGCACAGGTCAGGGTTGTGTTTTCAAGGGGTTCAGTCCCCTGCCCCTTCCCCATCCCCCCCACTGTGGGCTCCCTCTGCGGCAGAGGGGGCAAAGTCTGACCTTTTTTTGCCTTCAACTTCTTTTTGAGCGATGCTTGGGATTATTAATTTTTTTCTTGGTTTTGAACATAACGCAGCTGTGGCTGGGAAGGGGAGGAGGGGGTCAATCCCAGGCAGAGGGCTGGATGGAGGGGGTGAGATGCGTTTATCCCAGGTGCTGCAAGGAACACGGAAGGCCAGAAGAGGTGGGAGAGATGGGGCTGTGCGGTGGTGGCTTCTCCTTCTCGCCCTGGGATGGGAGAACCCAGCAAGGGACCGGTCCCAGGTGGGGACCGTGGTGGGGTCAATCCCCACTCCCTGCAAGGACTGCGTTCCCAAACACCCACGAGACAGTCACCTGATGTACGTCTGCCCTGAGGCTTGTCACCAGCGGGTGGCTGTGCTGGCTCCTCCATCACTCTGCGGCTCCAAGAAGCACCAAGACCCAAGATGGGACTGATTCAGGGCTGTCTTCTAGATATGTGTTCCAAGGGGTGTTATGGCTTCTCAGGGCTTGGCCGTCCAACCTGCTCATCCTTCGTGCACTCTGGGGGTTACTGAGGGCTGTGGGAGCCAGGGAGGGCTGTGGGTCAGTGCCACTGCGTTGGGGACGGTGGCGATGCCCTGGTGTCTCCATCACCGCCATGCTCTTCACCTGATGGGAGAGGCTTGGGGTGCTTGGGCACGTCTATCCTTTGGACTCTGCTGCGGCCAAGGGTCTGGGGAGGTCCCGGGGACAGCGATACGGGGACGTCTGTCCACCTGTGGGCTTGCGGGGGGTGGGGGGCATCGCTCGCTGATGGCGGCGCTGTGTTTCTCCCTGCAGGACGTCGTCCCTGCGATGGAACGCCGGCACCAAGGAGCGGATGTTGATCAAGGTGACCGACCGCGAGCCCAGCTTCCTCATGCACCAAGGCAATGGCTACGCACCCGAAAACCAACCAGGCACCCGTTCCCGGCGACCCTCGGGGGGCCAACAGTCGCCCAACCTACAAACCTTCGCCCCGGACGCCGACAACTCCGTTTTCTTCCCGGAGAGGAAGCAGTCGCCCTTCTTGAAGAGGGCTGAGCACGTGGGCAGCTGCTCGCCGCTTCTCGGCCGGGGGGACTCCTTCTGCTCCCCTCTCCAAGCCCAGCACCGCAAGCACTCCAGCGAGTCACAACCCTCCTCACCCCGCTACGCCTACGAACCCCCCCTCTACGAGGAACCCCCCATGGAGTACCAGGCTCCCATCTACGACGAACCCCCCGTGGACATGCAGTACGAAGCCAGCGGGAGCTACAAAGCCGGCTCGCCCCAGAAATCGCCCATCCGTAAACCTCACCCCTTCCTCCAGTCGCCCAAGCAAGGCTCCAACTCGCCTTACCAGCAGTTGGTGCTCACCAAACAGAAGTGTCCCGACCGGTTCATGAGCCTGGAGTACAGCCCCGCCGGCAAGGAGTACGTCAGGCAACTGGTCTACGTCGAGCAGTCGGGCTCCAGCCCCAAGATGAAGACGGGGCTGAGGCACAAATATTCCCCCAACCCCATCGGCGGCTCTTACTCGTTGCAGCACAGCCCCTGCCTGGTCCGGGACCAACGCTTGGAGATCAAATCGGGTGACTACAGCAGCATGGAGGGACCCGACTTCTGCCCTGGCCCAACGGGTGGCCAGGTGGCCCAGGGCGAGGACTCCATGTCGTGGTCCAGCCAACAGGACACCTTGTCCTCCACCGGCTATTCGCCCTCCACCAGAAAGAGGAAAAGCCGAAAGCCTTCCCTGTCCCACGACCCCAACGCTTCCTCCACGGATGGCTCAGGGGACCGGGAGGTGTTGGGCGAGCAGATGCTGGGTGAGGAACGAGCCACCCCGGGACCCAACAGGTCACCGATGAACCGTACGGAGAGCAAGGCAGCGGAGGCGGAGGCGGCGCGGGGCTTCCCTGAGCCCTTCCTGGCACAGGCGCGCCTGGCTTGGGAAGCCCAGCAAGCCCACTACCACATGAAGCAACGGAGCAGCTGGGATTCCCAAAAGGACGGTTCGGGCTATGAGAGCGACGGTGCCCTCCCTTTGCCCATGCCGGGTCCGGTGGTGAGAGCCTTCAGCGAGGATGAGGCATTGGCACAGCAGGAGAACAAGCACTGGAAGAGGAACACCTTCGAGAAGCTGGGCTTCCCCCAGATCCTGCTGGAGAAGAGCGTCTCCGTGCAGACCAACCTGGCCTCCCCCGAGCCCTACCTGCATCCTTCTCAGGTAACGTCCTCGGGGATGTCCTCGGCATTGCGGGGGGCTTCACCGTGTGCCCCACGCCGCCAGCCCTCACCCGCCGGGCGGCATCTCCTCAGGTCCCGGGCCAGGTTGGGCAGAGCGCACCACATGGGATTTATCCTCCTGGGTAAAGCTCCTTCTTCTTGTAAAGCCGGTTTAAATCCCTGCCTCCGCTGCAGATCCAGCGGGATGGTCCCCGGGGCGATCCCGCGCCTTCTTAGCCGCCGAGTGCCGGCATGGGCACCTCTGCACCATGGCAGCCTCAGCCCTGTGCCACGGCTTCAGGCACTGCTTCTCCTCCCTCAGTGTTCCTGCTGCATGGTGGGAGCCAGCTCCTGGACCCCAAGCACCCAACCCACCTCCCAGGGGAACCTTGAGCGCCCATCCCTGGCTGTGCTGGCTCCTTCCGGCACACAGCACGGGGCTCATGAGCTTGGCAGAAACTCATCTCCTTGCATTTCACGTCCCGGCACCATCGGATGGCGGCAGCGCAGGAGATTTCCCTTAGCAGTCCCGTGACGGCTCAGCCCGGGCTTCGTAGCATCCTCCAAGAGCGCTGGATTTTGGGGACACCCAAAATGCCATGTCTGGTCCCCGTCTGGCTGGAGGAGATGCATAAGTAGGGTTGTCCCATCTTGCAGAGTGAGGGGAGGTGTCCACAGTGGGTTAAGAGCATCAAGGAGACCGTCCCCTTTCCACCCAGAAATGAGGGTTCGCTCACCAGATTGTTCCTGGCCATAGCGGTTTGAGGTGCTGGAGCGGCACCACTGCCCTTGGCTTTCACGGTGAGCAGGACCAGTCAGTGCCACATAGGAGTTGAGGTCTTGACCCACCACCCCAGCTCCAGTCATCCAAGCAGTGGTTGACCCCATCACCGGCCCCACCAGTAACTCCCAGGCAATTTCCAGTTACAGCAGGAGTTTTTCCCAGGCAGGACTGAAAGGAAGTTGAGGAGCTCCATCCTTCCAGTGCAGACTGTCCCATCTCATCACATGCAGGTCCTGCCTCGGTCTCCTCCCTGGCACGTTGGGATTGACAGTGCTGCCGACCTGGCTGCCAAACTCACTTTCTCGTAGAAGCTGGTCCTTAGCAAGCTGGTCCCTCAAAACCTTGGCATGAAACAGCCACAGGCACACCAGCTTTCCAGGATCTGCTTCCCAGGGTTCTGAGCTGCCTCTCCCCTCTCTGGGACTGAGCAGCCCTGGTCATAGAATCACAGAATGGTTTAGGTTGGAAGAGACCATAAAGACCATCTCGTTCCGACCCCCCTGCCCTGGGCAGGGACACCTCCCACCAGCCCAGGGTGCTCAGAGCCCCGTCCAACCCGGCCTTGGACACCTCCAGGGATGGGGCAGCCACAGCTTCTCGGGGCACCCTGCACCAGTGTCTCTCTGCCCTCGCAGTCAAGAATTTGTTCCTAATATCTCGTCTAAATCTCCCTTCTTTCAGTGTAAAACTGTTCCCCCTTGTCCTATCACTGGGTCCTGGAGACCTCTCCTGCCCCGAGCTCCCATCCCAGAGGAGCTCCTGGAGCTGCCATAGACCATTCTTGTGACGGTGTAGCCCCCCTGCTGCTGATAGCCACCCATGGGCTCTGACCTGGACCTTCTGGAGCTGATGCATCCCCTGTACCCATCTTCCAACCCATCAGATGTTTCCCATCAGCAGTTCCTGGCTTCTGGGTTTCAGCTCTCATGTCCTTTCCCCTCCCAGTATCTGTCCCTCCGACCTGCAGTGTCCCGCTCTGGGCAAGGACTGTGACTCTGCCCGCATCCCGGTGGCCAGAAGAGCCCAGAGATGGGCTGTGGGGAGGTGAAGACAAGGATTTCTAGAGGAAGACCACATGATTTGCTTTTGGCTGCATCGAGGGTTGACGTAAGGACACCAGGAAAGGCTATAACGGCTTTTTAGAAATGGATGATGACGTCGTGTGTGGGGATAGTTAACCAGCTGAGAGCAATCCGACCTGGAAGACTGTCCAGGAGGTGGAGCTTGGTGTCAGCAAGGAGGAGAGGAACCCTGGACGTGGACCCTTGAAACAGCAAATAATCTAGAAAATGATTTTTTTGCCCATGGGAACGTGTAGGGAAACCAGTGGGGCGTCTCATCCGAAGGCAGCAGGAGAAACTTCCCTGTGCGCAAGTGTCCTCAGACACTCGGTGCTGCACGAGGAGGTTCAAACCCAAAACTGGAGAGCTCCGAATCTGCTTTGGATGCTCACGTTGGCCAGGAGGAATGGCTGCCACTGTTAGTGATCCTGTGCCTTCTATGCGGAGCTCGGGATATGGTGGGAGTCTTCTCCACTGCCCGGGCGTTTCTGTTTGGTTGACCCTGTCTGATGTTGTCCTCAAGCTCATGGATGCCCATTCCAGCAAGAGCAGATTTCCAGCCACGGTGGCCCAGGTTGCCCAGAGAAGCTATGGATGCCCCATCCCTGGAGGTGTCCAAGGTCAAGTTGAAGATGTCCCTGCCCATGGTGGAGGGGTTGGACTAGATGATCTTTGAAGGTCCCTCCCAACCCAAACCATTGGATGATCATGTCTGAGATTGTCATGTGGTTTTAATTTGGTTTCCTGCACCCCCATCAGCTGGGGAACCTTCAACATTGGTTGAAGTGGAAGCCCCTTGCGGTGGGCCCAGATCTGTGGCTGGCCCTGGTGGGGACCTTTGTGCGGAGGGTTATCACGCTGTCCGTGACAGCAAGGTGTGCCAGAAATGGAGAAGAAAATAGGAGCAAAATGACGCTGGGGATGACGTGTGGGGAGATGCGGAGACCTGGCAGAGGAGAGAAGCGTGCAGGAGATGCGACGGGGCAGCACAAGCGACGGGGACATGCCCAGTGTCACCGATGTTGTGTCCCCACGTTGGCCCCATGCTGGGGGGAGTGTCTGAGCCTCATCTACGTGCCACCGGCACCTCCTTCCCCCACAGCGTGCTTGAGTTTGCTTCTGGGTTTGAGCTGAAGAGGAAGGTCACCCCATGGGACGGGCAGTGGTGGCCCCCTGCCAGCGCCATGGCAGGAGGTCATGGCCGACTGCCATTGACGCCAGGTTGCTTGTCCCCTTGTTGTAGCCCTAGGCTTCCCCCAAGTTCATTTAGGACTGCGCTAATTAAGGCTGAAGCTAATTTTATATCGGCACTAGCAGCAGAGGATCCATCACATTTTGCTGCCTGTGTCACTCCCCAACCTGACCACGCTGTCTGCTGGGGTGGACTTGGCTGGAGAAGGCTGATGTCCCCAGCCGACGTGGTCCTTTGGTTTTCCCTGGGTGGCCTGGAGGAACAGTGTGGCTGTGGCCCAGATGGTGGACCGGTTTTTGGAAGAGCCACGGCAGCTGTGGCTGCTCAGCGAGAAGCCTTAGAGCAAATACTGCATCTCCTTCCACCCAGAAAGCCCCAGGTGCCTTCAGCTGACCAGCAGGTTGGAGGGTACAGAAGGACCTCTTGGGTGACATGGCATCCGTAGCAACGGCAGGGCTGGGTCCCTTGAGGGGTGAAGCTCCCGTGACCCCGTGGCCAAGTCCCTGCCATCGTCACTGCGGTGAAGGACAGGAACTGAGGGACATCAATGGAAGAGGAGACTTCAACGCTGGGAAGGGATGAGCTGTTGAGCAAGGAGACAAGAAACTTGACTTGTTTGAAGAAGCAGAGGCTCCAGTCGTCTACAGCAGCTCTGGTGGCTCTTTGGGTGGCTTCTTCGTCCCCTCCTGGACTTGCCACCTCCATGTGGCCCTGGCTCTTTCCACCTTGGTTCTACCTCCTGCTTTTCTTCTTCTGTTCCTCATCTAAAGTCCAGCCTCAAGGCCATGGCACTGCTGCAGTCACCTTGCACACATTCCCTGCTCAGGGCCACCAAGATGGTTCCCCCGCGCATGGTGGGGACAGTAGCGTCGCCTCTGGGTGGTGTGACATGTCCTTCCCTTCCAAGGGAAGGGCTCACCTTCTGCCTGCCCATGGGTCAC
Source organism: Pluvialis apricaria (assembly GCA_017639485.1). Taxonomy (NCBI): domain Eukaryota; kingdom Metazoa; phylum Chordata; class Aves; order Charadriiformes; family Charadriidae; genus Pluvialis; species Pluvialis apricaria. The sequence continues at coordinate 169,814,839 of CM030008.1, forward strand.
ATCCCCAGGGCCACCAAACCCAGGAGATGCTGGTCCAGAGGTTGCACTTGCAGAAGAGGGAGCTGACAGACAATGAAGCCACGTTGGCTGGCTGCAGGACCAGGGAGTGGTCTATCCCAAGTGTCCTTCTTTGCCTTTCTCCATGCTGGGCATCAGCTGTTTGGGTGTCCCTCCATCTCCTGGGATGATGTCCATAAGCTGTGCTGGTTCCAGTTCCGGTAGTAAAAGGACACTGGTCTACAGAGGTACCCTTTGCTCTGCGGAGGTCCTTCCTTGCTGGTTGCTCTCCAGGCAAGTTTAGATCCTGGGCAGCTTGTGTCCCTCTGCACATGGGATGGAAAGAAACAACATCCATGTTGCTCATGGCTTGGAGGAGCCACCAGCCTCTTGCTGGGTAGGTGGCCACTGGAGAACCATGCTTGAACAGGACTTTGGGGAGAGGAGGTTATACGGAGGGCAGGTTACAGGTGAGTGTGTCCCCTCCCCGGTGTGCCTGAAGGACTGGTGGAGCCTGAAGCCACTTGCCCTGTGCTTCCCCCACGTTATTAATAGCCACCGGCTTCTTCCATCCATGACAGCAAAGCCTGAGTGACCAGGGTGCCAGGCGCGAAGGCAGTCCAGCACGTTGGCTTTTGGGTGGCTTTGCTTATCCCCACCAGTCCCCTCCCTCCTGATGCCGATGGGTGCCACGACCCGCCTTGGCCGCTGGCACCGCGCCAGCTCCGCTTGCCCACGGTGGGATTGAGGAACAGCTCCTTGGAGAGGACGTAGCTTTTGGTGTGAGCGTGGGGTGACCTCTTAATGCTGACATGGTTTGTTGATTGCTTGGTTGGTTGGTTGGTTGGTCAGTTGGTCAGTTGGTTCATTTGTTGGTTGGTTCATTTGGTGGTTGATTGGTTGGTTGGTTGGTTGGTTGGTTTCTTGATTGGTTTGCTGGTTGGTTGGTTTGTTGCTTGGTTGGTTAGTTGGTTGGTTGGTTTGTTGGTTAGTTTGTCAGTTGGTTGGATGGTTGGTTGGTTTGTTGGTTGGTTGGTTGATTCGTTGGTTGGTTGGTTCATTTGGTTGGTTGGTTCGTTCGTTCGTTTGGTGGTTTGATTGGTTTGTTGGTTGGTTGGTTTGCTGGTTGATTGGTTGGTTGGTTTGTTGGTTATTTGATTGATTGGTTGGTTGGTTGGTTTGTTGGTTGGTCAGTTGGTTAGTTTGTCAGTCGGTTGGTTGGTTTGTTGGTTGGCTGGTTCATTTGGTGGTTGATTGGTTTGGTGGTTGGTTGGTTGGTTGGTTGGTTTGGCGGTGCAGCCATGCTGTTAGTAACATTGACTTGTCTGGCTGTTGTCTCCTAGTCGGAGGATCTCGGTGCCTGCGCCCAGTTCGAGAACAGCAGACAGACCAGGAACATGATGCCAAGCGCCAGCTGTGTCTTCCCTACCTTCAACCTGCGGAAGCCCTCCTCGGAGACGGACATTGAGAACTGGGCCTCCAAGCACTTCAACAAGCACACCCAAGGACTCTTCCGCAGGAAGGTGTCCATCGCCAACATGCTGGCCTGGAGCAGCGAGTCCATCAAGAAACCCATGATCATGACCAACGACCGCAACGTCAAGAAAGAGGCATGTGAGATATTTAAACTGATTCAGATGTACATGGGGGACCGGCGGGCCAAGACGGACCAGCTCAACGTGGCCTTGGAGATCGCCACCAAAGGCTGGAGCATGCAGGGTCTGAGAGACGAGCTCTACATCCAGCTGTGCCGGCAGACCACCGAGAACTTCCGTTACGAGAGCCTGGCCCGGGGCTGGGAGCTCATGGCCATTTGTTTGGCCTTTTTCCCACCCACTCCCAAATTTCATTCCTACCTAGAAGGATATATTTACAGGCACATGGATCCGGTGAATGACACTAAAGGTAAGAGGGAATCCGCTGCCCGGTGGCTTTGGTCCCTGATGACGTTGGCACCCGTTTATTTATGACTATTTTGTTCCTTTCCCCCTTCGCATTCATGAGTCTCCTTCTTGAAAGGTGGGTGAGGAACTCATCCAAGAGCCCTCCCGGAGGTGCAGCGAGCGTGGCGGTTGCCTTTCCTCCCCAGCGCACGGAGACCCAACACGAAATGAGCTTTGACACCTTTGCTGCAGGCTCAGCGTCGCCTCCACTGGGGGTGGGCACAAGCGAGAGTTGCCAGGACTTCTCCTGGCCCGGGAAGACACCTTTAGTGATCCCTTCCAACCCAAACCATTCTATGATTCTGTGATTTCACCATCATCGTCACCATCTCCATCTCCAGGTGTTTCTTCTGGCTTATCAAGTAGCTTTGGATCCAAAAAAAAAAAGTCATGCTGGAAGGGGAACCAGCTTGATTGCCGGCTCCTGAGGTGGTTGTTGGTCATGGCAGATAGAAGAGACATAAATTTGGGCTGTTTGACCCCAAAGGGGTGGGAATTGTAGGAGCCCCTCTCCGGACTTGGGCTCGGCCATCCACCATTCCTTCACCGCTGGTGCCGTCTCGCGGCTGATGGGATCCGCTCTGGTGGGAGCAGAGCCGCAGCATCACGGCACGGCCGGAGGGTTGGGTGTCTCCACACCCCGTAGGTTGGTGCCATCTCGCAGTGGGTGATGGGTGAGGCAGAGACGGAGGTCCTGGATCTTCCCCGTTGGCCAGGCAACCTTGGGAGATGGAGCTCGAATCGCTCTGGTTGGTTTCGGGTGCCCTTCGGCTCCCCAAGGGGTGGGGGGAGACACCACCGGCGTCAACGTGGAGCCGTGGTGGATCTGGCCGGTGTGGGGATAAGAGGAGATGAACCCAACCGAGGTGTCCACGGGGAAAGCTGTAGGGTGGTCGAGAAGGTCCCGTTGAGTGTCCCCAAGGGTGGTGGGACGGGTGGCCAGTGCCAGCACACTGGTAGGGAGACCCCCCCCCGCTCCCGTCGCGGCACAGCCTGCCCGCAGCAGAGGTGTCAAGCTCATTTCATGGCCGGTACTGCGCTAACGCCGGATTTGGCGCGCCGGCAGCAAAAACCACCGGCGCTCCGCCGGGAAAGTCTCCCCGCCCCCGTCCCCCCCCCCCCCCCCCGCAAGCCCCCACCTCAGCAGCGTCCCTGCGCTCAGCTCCGCCCCCACCCTCCGCCCCCGCCCGGCCCCACCCCATGGGGCGCGGTCCGTTATTTGCATTTTCATTTGAATTTCTCGTTTTATTTTCGGTTTTATTCCATTTTCATTCTGTTTGTCTTTATTTTCAGTTTTGGTCTCATTCTTCATTTTCATTCATGTTATTTTTCATTCTCATCTTCATTTTTCATTTTTAATTTTATTTTCAGTTTTATTCCATTTTCATTTTGTCTTTATTTTCAGTTTTATTTTAATTTTTAATTTTCATTATATTTTTCATTTTCATTTTATTTTTCATTTTAATTGTTCATTTTATTTTCAGTTTTACTCCATTTTCATTTTATTTGGTTTTATTTTGTTTTATTTTTATTTTTATTTTCATTTTATTTTCATTTTTCTTTCTATTTATTTTTTTACTTTAATTTTAATTTATTTTTCTTTTCAGTTTTAGTTACATTTTCATTTCATTTATTTTTTTATTGTCCTTATCATTTTCAGTTTTATTTCGTTTTCTTTTTCATTTTTAACTTTTTTATTTTTATCCTTATTTTCATTTTCATTCCTATTTTATTTCCTGTTTGGGTTTGTTTTCATTGATTTTTTATTTTATTTCATTTTTACTTTCTTTTTTTCTTTTTTCTTCTTTATTTTCTTTTTATTTTCTCTTTCTTTTTTATTTTCTTTTTTATTTTCTTTTTTCTTCTTTATTTTTATGTTCTTTTTTCTCTCCTTTTCCTTCTTTATTTTCATTTTCATTTTTAGTTTCTTTATTCTTTTCTATTTTCATTTTCACATTTTCATTTTCGCTGTTGTTTTTATTTTATTTCCCATTTCTCTTTTCTGGGTTTTTTTTTTTGTTTGCCAGCGTTACTCGGCTTGTCTTTTTCCGTGTCGTTTCCATTCGCGTTGATTTTTTTTTTTTTTTTCCCCGTTTTGTTGCCGTTTGCATCCCAATTTTGGGTTGGTTTGTTTTTTTCCCCCCCTCTTTCCGTTCCCCGTGTCTTCATCGCTTTGTTTGTTCCCCAGTGACACAGCACATTAAAGAAATCCTGGAAAGGACCAATAAGAAGAAATCCAAATTGAGAAAGAAACCCAAGCCCTATATCGAAGAGCACGATGGTAGGGGCCGTGTCACCGCTCGCTTGGGGCTTCTTTCTCTCGGCCCTGGTAGCCACCCCCTCCCCACTCTGGTAGCCACCCTCCCCGCTCTGGTAGCCACCCTCCTCACTCTGGTAGCCACCCCCCTCCCCAGCTCCCCGCTCTGCTGCTGCCGGGGCGCGCGGGGGCTGCGCTCGCCGGGGGGAAGGGGGGAGGAGGGGGCGCCCGGGAGGGGGCAAAAAGAGGTTTCACGGCACGACGAGTGCGTGAATCGTCTATAAACCCCCATAAATTACGTCAACGGAATATCTGGCTATACGTTATATACCCTATTTGGTACCTTATATAGCGTCTGTAAGGTTACGCATAAATCCGGAATATTATATATTCATATAGAAGAGCGTAAATATAGAATTTAAAGATTATATGATATTTAATACGAATAATGGAAATATCTCATTAATACATACACAAAAGTAGAATATATGCTCCACGTTTTATATAGATTATATTCTAGAGAGAGAGAACATGTTATATATAAATACATATAACTATACATAATTATATATACCATTCTATATAATACTTTCGACAAATATAATGCTATAGAATATATATAGATATATCTATATATCTATATATTATATAGATATATCTATATATCTATATATAGAATATATAGATAATGTACGTGTAGAATATTATATATAATGCTATAGATGGATAAATACATGTAACATTATATATAATTATACATACTGTTCTATATAATATTTTGTATAGTGTTATAGAACATTATGTAAATAATCTACGTGTAGAATATTATATATAATGCTCTATATAGATACATATAACTATCTATAATATATAGATATAGATATATATCTATAATATATACCATTCTATATAATATTTTCTATAAATATAGTCTTATAGGATATTATATAGATAACGTACAGGTAGAATATTATATATAATAAATATGTATAACATTATATGTAATTATAGACATCATTCTATATAATATTTTCTATAAATAGAATATTATAGAATATTATATAAATAATGTGCAGGTAGGCTATTATATATAATGTTATAGATAAAGATCAATCACAGGATCTCAATCATGGAATCATAAATATATAATGCTATATATAGCGTTATCTCCAAAAATATAACGTTATATATAAATATATTAACTATAAATATATACATTTCACGGTAATTAACAAGAGGGGGGAAGGTGGGGATTTAATTAAGCGGAGCCACTTGGAAGATGCCTTTTCTCGACGGTGGATGGATGGGTGACCCTGAGGTGGCCACCGGCGTCCTCGCTGCCACGGCCGTCACCGGTGGGGCCGGAGGTGGGAGGGGGGACGTGGAATGAGCCCCGTTTCCCAGCATCCCTCTGGGTTTTGGCAGGGGGGGTTTGCCGGGAACTCGCCGGTGAAGTCTCAGCATCCCAGATGAAACCAAGAGATTCCCAGTCAAGATGAGGGACCTCAACTTGGAGCCCGGCGATGGTGGGGCTGGGACCTGGAGCTGGGGTGGGGTGGTTGGAGGCACCCCCAGAAATGGCTTTAACAGCATCCGTTAATTAAGGTGGCTGCTTAATGTCTTCATCAACGACGTAGATGGTGGCATCGAGTGCACCCTCAGCAAGTTTGGAGATGACACCAGGCTGAGTGGTGGGGTTGACCCACCTGAGGGACCTGGAGAAGTGGGGCCTGTGTGAACCTCATGAGGTTCAACCAGGCCAAGGGCAAGGTCCTTCACCTGGGTGGGGGCAACCCCCGGTATCCATCCAGGCTGGGGATGAAGGGATGGAGAGTGGAGAAGGACTTGGGGGCACTGGTGGGTGACAAATGGGACATGAGCCAGCCACGGGTGCCTACAGCCCAGGAAGCCAATCATCTCCTGAGCTGCATCCAAAGAAGCACCTTGGTCTAGTTGAAGATGTTGCTGCTGATGCTGGAGGGGGGTCTAGATGGTCTTCAAAGGTCCCTCCCAACCCAAACCCTTCTGTGATGCCATGGATGGGGCTCTGAACAACCTGGTCTAGTTGGAGATGTCCCTGCTCATGGCACGGGGTTGGACTAGATGGTCTTCAAAGGTCCCTTCCAACCCAAACCCTTCTCTGATTCGATGACTCCAGGACGTGGAAAAGGATGGGCACCAGATTTGGGGGGGGGGTCACCTGGTCCCAGACATCCCCTCAGCCTTCTCCTTCAGGGTGGCTTCAGATTCCCCCACACATCCATCAGCCCTCCCGAGAGCATTTACTGCACCAAAAAAACATCAAGAAAACCCGTTGAAGACATCAGGGATGGAGGGAGAAGTAGATGATCCCGATTCCCCAAGTTTGGTTCTTAACCAAAAAACACCCATTGAGGGATCGGGACAGCGAGAAGCTGCCGGCCACCACTTTTCCAGGAACCCTTTTTTCCCCCTCTTTTGCACCAATATTAAATAGAAAAAGCGCATTTTTAACTCCTGGGCTGTTCTCACCAGCGTGACGGGTTCAGGATGCTCCGGGACTCGCAGCTCAGGTGGCGCAAAAGCCACACCGATGGCAGGACCGGTGCTGACATCATGGTTTCAAACCTACCAAAGGAGAGAAGGTCCCAGATGATGGAATTTTTTGTTCAATTTGCCTTTTTTAGGCTCTTGGAAGAATTTATGGGGCTACCAGCATGTTCTGGGGTGGTCCAGAAGGCACCACCAAGTCTCCGGAGTTCTTGGCTGCGGAGTGGTGGAGCATCTCCCTTGGGATGAGCCCGTTGGCGGCTTGGGGATGCTCCACCAATTGGGGTTGAGGGTGTCATCTCCTTGTTGAAGCACATCAGGAGGAGAGGATGGATGGTGCGGAGAGGGATGAGGGTGGAGGTGGTGGCATCAGGAGGAGAGGAGGGGTGGTGTGGCAGGGGGTGACGGTGGAAGCCGTGGCTGCGGGGTGAAACATCAACTCCAAGAGCCGGAGGATGGAGCCGAGGGGACTCCAAGGCTCCACGTTAGGTGGGTACAAGGATGTGGCTTCTCCAAGGTCTAAAGCTTTTGGGGAGCAGGTTGAGTTAGGGAGATACCTCCTGCAAGGTGGGGGTGACTGCTGTCTTGGGCTGGGGGTGGACACACACCCCTCGTCCTCCTCAACCCGTGGTGGTGGAGAAGCACCGGTGCTGCCCCCCATCCCGGGGGGGACCCTGACACCCTCCTGGAGCCGGGATGAGCTTCACCCCCCCTAGCAGGGGACAGACACCCCCCAGTGACCACCTCCATCACCCAGAGCTGACCACCACCCCTCCGCTCTCTGTCTTCTCTTGCAGGGGTGGCCATTAGCACTTACGCCAAGTACTGCTACAACAAGCTGCAGAAGGCAGCTCTGACGGGAGCCAAGAAGGTATGGTCCAACCGTTGGGCATGGGGAGGGCAGCGGTGGTGGGCCCCAGGACCACCGAAGGGGCTGCTGGGCTTTGGGGATGGGGTCTGGAGGAGGAGGAGAAGGGATGAAGCTGGAGAGCACTGGGAACAACCCAGCAGCTTGTGCCGGACTCGTGGTGAGGATGAGTCATGGGCATCTCCAGCGTGTTTTGCCCATCACTGCATCCCTTCTGGGTACCTTCTGGGGACCCTCTGGAGTCCGCCAGGTCCTGGGCTGCTCTTCATGGTCCCACCACCACCACGGCTGCCTCAGTTTCCCTCTCCTCGTTTCATGGGGATAGAGAAGAGATGGTGGGACCCCTTCTCGGTCTGCGACAGCTCGGCTCCTCCCAGCAATGTCTACTGAGACAAGGTCCAGTGGTGGGACAGGACGTGTCACAGACCGGGCTCACCACGGGCTCGCTGATGGCCGTATCCAGCTGAGGACCCCAACCCCACCAGTGGCTCAAGGTGCAGCTGGGATGGCTCCTTCTCCCTCGGCTCTCTGGACGGGAGACACTTGGCCAGATCCAGCTGTTGGGGAGCTGCGGCCATCTCCTCTTCTGCATCCCACCATGCATGTCCACTGCATCCATCTCTTCTCCATCTCACAACATGCACATCTGCTCCTTCCATCTCCTCTTCGCATCTCACCATGCATACATCTGCTGTGTCCATCTCTTCTGCATCCCACCACAAACATATCCGCTGCCTCCATCTCCTCTTCTGCATCCCACCATGCACATCCGTGTCCATCCCTTCTACGTCCCACCACAAACACATCCACTGCCTCCATCTCCTCTTCCACGTGCCACCATGCACATGCCTACTGCGTCCATCTCTTCTTCTGCATCCCACCATGCACATCCACTGCAGCCATCTCCTCTTCTGCATCCCACCATGCACACATCCACTGCATCCACCTCTTCTGCATCCACCATGCACACATCCACTGTGTCCATCTCCTCTTCTCCATCCCACCATGTGCATGTCCACTGCATCCATCTCTTCTGCACCCACCGTGCATGTGTCCAGTGCATCCATCTCCTCTTCTGCATCCCACCATGCATGCATCCACTGTGTCCATCTCTTCCACATCCCACCATGCACACACATCTGCTGCATCCATCTCCTCTTCTACATCCCATCATGCATGTCTGCTGCATCCATCTCTTCTCCATCCCCCCATGCACACATCCACTGTGTCCATCTCTTCTGCATCCACCATGCACATGTCCACTGCATCCATTTCCTCTTCTGCATCCCACCATGCATGCATCCACTGTGTCCATCTCTTCCGCATCCCACCATGCACACACATCTACTGCATCCATCTCCTCTTCTGCATCCCATCATGCATGTCTACTGCGTCCATCTCTTCGCCATCCCCCCATGCACACATCCACTGTGTCCATCTCCTTCTCCATCCCACCATGCACACATCCACTGTGTCCATCCCTTCCACATCCCACCATGCACGTCCACTGCATCCATCTCCTCATCTGCATCCACCATGCGTCTGCTATGTCCATCTCTTCTGCATCTCCCACACATCTGCTCCAGCCATCTCCTCTTCTGCATCCCACCATGCACCTGTCCACTCCATCCATCTCCTCCATCCCACCACACACGTCTGCTGCATCCATCTCATCTGCATCCCACCATGCGTACATCTGCTGGATCCATCCTCTCTGCATCCTGCCATGACCATGCACATCTCCTGCGTGGTGGAAAGAACAGCGGTGCTCTTCTGTGACCGAACCGATGGAGAGGAAACCCAGAGGTTTCCCCTGGCCCCACACCACGCAGGAGCTGGTCCTGGTGCCCCCACTTCAAGCAGGCACGGAAAAACCAACCACAGTGCCAATGCTCTGCTCTCCAGGAGGTAAACCAGCCATGGTGCTGGTGCTCTGCTCTCCAGAAGACAAACCAACCATGGTGCTGGTGCTCTGCTCTCCAGAAGACAAACCAACCATGGTGCCGGTGCTCTGCTCTCCAGAAGACAAACCAGCCATGGTGCCGGTGCTCTGCTCTCCAGAAGACAAACCAACCATGGTGCTGGTGCTCTGCTCTCCAGGCGCTAAACCAACCATGGTGCTGGTGCTCTGCTCTCCAGAAGCATCCCAGAGCCATGGTTTGTCCTCCTCCCTACGCAGCTCATTGGTGTAGATGCTCCAGTGTGGCCATGGCCCCATGGCAGAGCGTGAGGGACCTACCAAGCCCTCTGGGGAGAGTCCCCAGGGCTGGATTCACTTTCAAATCGTGATGGTGGGTGGAGGCACCTTCCCACCAACTGCATTTTGGCACTGAGCTTCTGGCACGCGGCCCTGCTGGAGACCTTGGCCAGGTTGGCTGGAGTTCATCCATGGCTCCATCCGCTGTCCCCATCACGTGATGGGCTGGGGCTGTGGACACATCACAACCACCCCTGGAGTTCAACCACGGGGTGCTGGCGTTGAGAAGGACCCCCCACATGCCCATCCCGGCTGCGGGGACCACTGGTGGCAGCTCCTGACAGGGCCGGTGGCCTCTCTTGTCTCTCATAGGGCCTGAAGAAGCCAAACATCGAGGAGATTCGCCATGCCAAGAACGCCGTCTTCAACCCTTCCATGTTCGGCAGCTCGCTGCAGGACATCATCAACATGCAGAAGGAGCGATACCCCGACCGGCAGCTGCCCTGGGTGCAGACCCGCCTCTCCGAGGAGGTCCTGGCGCTCAACGGGGACCAGACCGAGGGCATCTTCAGGTAATGCCACCTACGGCTGTGGGGAGAACCCCTGGGATGGTGGAAGCCCGGACCTTCTCATGGAGGAAGCCATGAGTCACCTCGTTATGTGGCAGCTGTCCCCTTCCCCATGTCCCCACGGGCGCCTTTCTCCTCTCATGGAGCAGAGAGCAGCCCCTCAACGTCTCCTTGGTCCAAGGCTGTGGGGATTTCTCCATGGTGGCATCATGCCCGTTCTCTGATGCCCACCAGAGTCATGTCGGGGTCTTGGGGTCTCCACACAGCTCCATGCCATGTCCCTGTGGGGCAGCAACCAGGTCCCAAAATGGCTCCAGCCCCAGCTGATGTCCCCTCTTGGCTCTCCTTGAGCCCCATGTGCCCCCAGGGAGGTGTTAGGCAGGTGGGTCCCCATGTCTTGCTTGGGGACTGACATCTCTTGCCCGTAGAGTCCCCGGTGACATCGATGAGGTCAACGCGCTCAAGCTGCAGGTGGACCAGTGGAAGATCCCCACCGGCTTGGAGGACCCCCATGTTCCCGGTAGGACCCTGGGACGCTGTGTGGGTTGCAGAATCAGGTCCTCCACCCATCAAGTCTTACATCTCCCCATCTTCTCCCCGCTCCTTCCCCAGCCTCCCTGCTGAAGCTCTGGTACCGGGAGCTGGAGGAGCCGCTGATCCCTCACGAGTTTTATGAGCAGTGCATCACCCACTACGAGAACCCCGAGGCGGCCATCGCTGTCGTCCACTCTCTGCCCAGGATCAACAAAATGGTGCTGTGCTACCTCATCCGCTTCCTACAGGTACGGAGAGGAACACCCCCATGTGTCCCCGTGGAGCCACCTCCCAGCCTGGTTGGCTCTCTTGAGGTGGCTTTGGGTTCTTCAAGTTGATGTAGGGTTACCCACGTGGTGACCTTCATCTCATCCAAGAACCGGGAGGTCCACGTGGGTCCCCCCATCCATCTCCTACCACCCCGTCAGTGCCACCTTTCTCCTCCCACCTCCAGGTGTTCGTGCAGCCAGCCAACGTGGCCGTCACCAAGATGGACGTCAATAACCTGGCCATGGTGATGGCCCCCAACTGCCTGCGCTGCCAGTCGGACGACCCGCGGATCATCTTCGAGAACACCCGCAAGGAGATGTCCTTCATCCGGGTGCTCATCCAGCACCTCGACACCAGCTTCATGGAGGGCGTCCTATAGCAGCCGCCACTGAGTCCCCCCCACCATGACCCTTCCTCCCCTCCCACCCCACTCGGCTGAGGACCACAAGCCGGACCCCACAGAAGAAGGGTGCTGGGTGGCTCGTGTCCCCCCTACACACCGCAGCACCCCACCCGTCACCGTCCCCACCTGCCCGTCCTACAGTGGGACACGGGACCCTTCACACATGCCTCGTCCCGACCTTCCGGCCATCTCACTGCCCACCTCTTCACCGGCCGGAGGCATCGGCCACGTTGGGGGTCCCCAGGGATGGCAGCAGCCGCGGAGCAGGCGAGGAACATCCCGGCTCCCCGGGGGACGGGTGGCATTTCCAGCCCCGGGTGTCCTGCGTGGCCACGGGTGGCAGCGGGGACCTGGCCTGGGGGACGGGGGAAGCCGGGCAGGGATGGGAGAAGTCAAACGGGTCCCACCACATCTGCGTTGGGGTTGGGTCTCTGGCTGAGAGCAGAGCTGTGGGGCAGCCATGGGGCAGGGAGCACCTCGGGAGCTGGGAGAAGCCACCGGCATCAAGCTGAGGAGGCATCGAGGACCTGGAGAACGTGGCACATCAGGGACAAGAGTGGCAAGTGTCCCAGTGCCAGGAGAGTCCCACCCCACAGGGAAGGAGAGCACGGGCACAACTGGGGTGCATCTCGAGGTGGAGCTGGGGGTACCCAGTGGTGGGTGGGTGCTGGGGGTCCCTTTGGGAGCTGCCACGTCCCTGATGGCCCATTGCGGCCAATTGCCCACCCTGAGGTGCTGGAGGAGCTGGGCAGGCAGGTCGCTGCCCATGCACGTCACGGTGCCCATCCCTGGCAGGACACCGGACCCATCTCACCACGTGTTGGCACCACCGGGCCCCAAAGGACCTGTCTCGGCACCCATCATGCCTACTTGGCCCTGCTGGACCCATCACAGGAGCCATCATCTGCTCCTGACCTTGAAAGACCCATCCTGACACCGGTCATCTGTGCCTGGCCCCTGCTGGACCCATCGTGGCACCCATCATCTGTTCCTGGTCCTGCCCAGCCCATCTTGGCACCCGTCATCTCTGCTTGGTGCTCCTGGACGCATCTTGGTGCCCGGCATCACCTCCTGGTTCTGTCCAACTCATCTTGGCATCCGTCGTGTCCTTCTGGTCCTGCTGGAACCATCTTGGCATTCCTCGTGTCCTCCTGGTTCTCCTGGAACCATCTTGGTGGCCAGCATCTCTGCTTGGTCCTGCCCAAAACATCTTGGCATCCATCATCTCCTTCTGCTCCTGCTGGACTTAGCTTGGTGCCCATCATCTCTGCCTTACCCTGCTGGACATACCTTGGCATCTGTCATGTCCTACTGGTCCTCTTGGACCCACCTTGGAGTCCATCCTCTTCTCCTTGTCCTATATGATCCATCATCTCCTGCTGGTTCTGCGCAAACCATCTTGGCAGCCATCATCTCTGCTTGGCCCTGCTGGACCCTTCTTTGCACCCATCATCTCCTCCTGCTCCTGCTGGACCCATCTTGGTGGCTGTCATATTCTCCTGGCCTTTCACAACCCATCTTGGTGCCCATCATCTCCTCCTGCTCCTGTCCAGCTAATGTTGGTGCCCATCATCTCCTCCTGCTCCCGCTGGACCCATCTTGGTGCCCATCATCACCCTGGTTCTCCTGGACCCATCTTGGTGCCCAGCATCTCCACGTGGCCCTGCTGGACCCATCTTGGCACATCTCATGTCCTCCTGGTTCTCCCGGACCCATCTTTGTGCCCATCATCTCTGCTTGGCCCCGCTGGGCCCAACTTGGTGCCCATCATCACCCTGGTTCTCCTGCACCCACCTTGGTGCCCATCATCTCCTCCTGCTCCTACTGGCCCCATCTTGGTGCCCATCATCACCCTGGTTCTCCTGCACCCATCTTGGTGCCCATATCCCCTTGGCCCTGCTGGACCCATCTTGGCACCCATCATCTTCTCCTGGTTCTCCTGGACCCATCTTGATGCCTGTCATCTCCTCCTGCTCCTGTCCATCTCATCTTGGTGCCCATCATCTCTGCTTGGCCCTGCTGGACCCATCTTGATGCCCATCATCACCCTGGTGCTCCTGGACCCATCTTGGTGCCCATCATCTCCTCCTGCTCCTGCTGGACCCATCTTGGTACTCGTCATCACCCTGGTGCTCCTGGACCCATCTTGGTGCCCATCATCTCCTCCTGCTCCTGCTGGACCCATCTTGGTGCCCATCATCTCCTCCTGCTCCTGCTGGACCCATCTTGGTACCCGTCATCACCCTGGTGCTCCTGGACCCACCTTGGTGCCCATCATCTCCTCCCACTCCTACTGGACCCATCTTGGTGCCCATCACCCTGGTTCTTCTGGGCCCATCTTGGTACCCATCATCATCCTGGTGCTCCTGCACCCATCTTGGTGCCCATCATCTCCTCCTGCTCCTACTGGACCCATCTTGGTGCCCACCATGGCCCTGGTTCTCCTGCACCCCCCTTGGCACCCATCACCTCCTGCTCCTCCTGGACCCACCTTGGCACCCTCATCCCCGCCACCGGACCCCCCCCACCCCCTCCGCTGGAGCCGAAGGGTCCCCCCAGGAGCAGGAGGTGTCCCCATGGTGTCCGTCCTCCCCAAGTGCCTTCGGCTCCCCCTGGGGCGAAGCGGGACCGTGGGGACACCCGAGGGACACCCACTGGGTGAGGGACACCCATCAGAGTAAAGCCCCCCCAAATTTCAACGCAGATGCTATTTTCGGGGGGGTGGGGGATGTCCCCGAGGTGCGGTGTCCCCAGGGTGCAGTGTCCCCGGGGGGGGTCTCCCCAAGGGGGGGGTGTCTCCAACATGCGGTGTCCCCAGGGTGGGGGTGTCCTCATCGGGGGTGTCCCCAAGGTGTGGTGTCCCCAGGAGAGATGTCCCCAAGGTGTGGTGTCCCCAAGATGCAGTGTCCCCAGGAGAGATGTCCCCAAGATGCAGTGTCACAACATGGGGGTGTCCCCAACGTGGGGGTGTCCCCAGGGGGGATGTCCCCAAGGTGCAGTGTCCCCAGGAGGGTGTCCCCATGGTGTGGTGGCCCCAGGGGGATGTCCTCACGAGGGGTGTCCCCAAAGTGCGGTGTCCCCAAGGTGTGGTGTCCCCAGGGGGGGGATGTCCCCAAGGTGCAGTGTCCCAACAGGGGGGTGTCCCCAATGTGGGGGTGTCCCCAGGGTGGGGATGTCCCCAAGGTGCGGTGTCCCCAATAGGGGGATGTCCCCAAGGGGACCCAGCGCTACCTCCCAGCTCTGCTCACTGCCCGGCGCCGGGGGGGGGGACGGGGGACAAAGGGGAGGGGAGGGGACAGCGCGGGGGGGGGGGGGGAGGGGAGGTTGTCCCCACATCCCCAATTTCCATTTAATTATTTCTTTCTCTTTTTTTTCCGTATTAATTATTATTTCTTTTGTTTTTTCCCCTCCCCCCCCCCCCCCCGTTTTGTTTTACGTTTTTTTTAATTTATTACGAAAAAAAGAGAAAATTATTTAAAAAAAAAAAAAAAACAAACCCCACCCCCACCCAAAAAAAAAAAAAAAACAACAACAACAACAAAATTAAATAAAAATTAATAAAATTAAATTAATTTTAAAATAGGGTCATCACCCCCGCACCCCACCCCATCCCCCAAAAAAAAATTCGGCGGCCGCTGCGGGACCACCCCCCCCCAGCGCGGGGGGAGGGGGAGCGGGGTCGGCCCCTCCCCCCCGGGGTGGGGTGGTGGGGGGTGGGGAAGGGGCGGGGGGGGAGGGGTGTCCCATAGGGGCCGAGCTCTGTAACCGGGGCCGTATGGCGGCGCCGCCCCATCGTGTGAATAAAGTACCGTATGGAGAGCGCCGTTCCCGCCGGAGCGCACCGAGCGCTGCTTCTGATTGGGGGGGGGGGGGCGGTAGGGACCCTATAGGGACTATAGGGGTGGGACCCCCCCCCCAAGGGGAGTATAGGGGCCCATGGAAGCGCTGTAGGGTTCTGTATGAGGCTCACGCGTGGTGTAGAGCCTCTATAGGGTCGTCCCCCCACCCCACAGGCTGTACAGGGACGCCCCACCCATTCCATACGGCCTCTATAGGGGTCTATAGGGTCCTCCCACCATCACACGGGCAGTACAGGGACACCCCACTCGTATCGTACAGTCCCTATAGGGGTCTATATGGTCGTGCCCCCACCACACAGGCTCTATAGGGACACCCCACCCATTCCATACAGCCTCTATAGGGGTCTATATGGTCCTCCCGCCGTCACACGGGCTGTACAGGGACACCCCACCCATGCTATACAGCCTCTATACGGGTCTATACGGTTGTCCCCCCACTGCAGAGACTGTATAGAGTGTATAGGGCTCCCCCTGCAAGCTGTATAGGGCTCTATACAGGTCGCCCCCATCATACAGCCTCTATAGGGATGTATAAGGTCCTCCCCCACCCCACAGGCTGCATAGGAACACCTTACCCATTCCATACAGCCTCTATAGGGGTCTATATGGTCATCCCCCCCACCCCACAGGCTGTACAGGGACACCCCACCCATTCCATACAGCCCCCTATAGGGGTCTATATGGTCCTCCCACCATCACACAGGCTCTATAGGGACACCCCAACTATGCCATATAGTCTCTATAGGGACGTATAGGGTCATCCCCCCACCACGCAGGCTGTATAGAGTATATAGGGATGCCCCTGCAAGCTATATAGGCTTCTATACAAGCCCCACCTATGCCATACAGCCCCTATAGGGGGTTAAAGGGTTCCCCCCCCCCCCCCCCCCCCATCACACAGGCTGTATAGGGCCACCCCACCCAATCCATACAGCCTCTATAGGGGTCTATAGGGTCATCCCACCACCACACAGGCTCTGTAGGGACACCCCCACCTATGCCATACAGCCCCTATAGGGGCGTATAGGATCGTCCCCCCACCTCACAGGCTGTATAAGGACACCCCACCCATGCCGTACAGTCTCTATAGGGGTCTATACGGTCATCCCCCCACTGCACAGACTGTATAGAGCGTATAGGGATCTCCCTGCAAGCTGTATAGGCATCTATACAAGCCCCACCCACAACATACAGCCTCTATAGGGGTCTATACGTCATCTCCCCACCGCACAGGCTGTATAGAGTGTATAGGGCTCCCCTGCAACCTGTATAGGGTTCTATACAAGCCCCTCCCATGCATTACAGCCTCTATAGGGTTCTATAGGGTCGTCACCCCACCACACGGGCTGTACAGGGACACCCCACCCATATCATACAGCCTCTATAGGGGTCTATATGCTCATCCCACCACCACACAGGCTCTATAGGGACACCCCTCCCATGCCATACAGCCCCTATAGGGGGGTATAGGGGCCCCCCCATCACAAGGGCTGTACAAGGACACCCCTCCCATGCCATACAGCCTCTATAGGGGTCTATAGGGTCATCCCCCCACTGCACAGACTGTATAGAGTGTATAGGGCTCCCCCTGCAAGCTATATATGGCTCTATACAGCCACCCCCCCCATCATACAGCCTCTATAGGGATATGTAAGGTCCTCCCCCACCCCACAGGCTGCATAGGAACACCCCACCCACATCATACAGCCTCTATAGGGGTCTATATGCTCATCCCACCACCACACAGGTTCTATAGAGTGTATAGGGCTCTATACAAACCCCACCCATGCCATACAGCCTCTATAGGGGTGTATATGCTCATCCCCATCACACAGGCTGTACCAGGCAGTATATAGGGCGCACGGGGCAATGTATGTACCCCCCCTCCCCCGGGGGTGTATGGGGTGTATACATACCGCCCAGGGGGTGTAGGGATGCACACAGGGTGTAGAGGGGGTGTATAGGTGTTGCTGGGAGGTCCATAGGGGGTGTATAGGAAGCGATGGGAGAGCACAGCAGTATATAGGGGTACATAAAGCTGCATAGGCTGTGGATAGGGTGTATATAGGGGCATATAAACGCTCCCCGAGGTACTTAAAGATACACTGGGATGTATATAAGGGAACGTAAAGCTGCCCAGGGTGTGCAGAGGGTTTCTATAGGGGAGCACAGTGGGGTGCGCGGGCGTGTAGGGACTGGGCATCAGGCGGGTATGAGTATGTATAGGGTGCACAGGGGGCGTATAGGGGCACACAGGGGTTGCATGGGTGTCTATAGGGGCGGGTGGGTGTATGTAGGGGTGTACGCATGTCTATAGGGGCGCACAGGGGGTATGGGTGTATATAGGGGCACATGAGTCTCTATAGGGGTGTGGGCATGTCTATAGGGGTGGGTGTGTATAGGGGTGCACGGGTGTCTACGGGGGGGTGGTGTCTATAGGGGGTCTGAGTGTCTATAGGGGTGTGGGGTTGTGTATAGGAACATATGGGGTATGTATAGGGGCACACAGCGGGGTATGGGTGTCTATAGGCGTGGGTGGGTGTCTATAGGGGCGAGTGGGTGTGTATAGGGGCACACAGGGGTGTGTATAGGGGTGCCTGGATGTATATAGGGGTGCACAGGGAGGGCATGAGTGCACATATGGGGGGTTATGGGTGTCTATAGGAGTGCATGGGTGTGTATAGGGCTGGGTGGCTGTCTATAGGGTTGCAGTTGTCTATAGGGGCTATGAGAGCCTACAGGCATGCATGGGTGTCTCTAGGGGCACGGGGGTGACTATAGGGGCTATGAGTGTCTATAGGGGGACAGGGGTGACTATAGGGGCTACAAGTGTCTATAGGGGGGCAGAGGTGCCTACAGGGGTTATGAGTGCCTATAGAGGGTGCATGGGTGCCTATAGGGGGGTAGGGGTGGCTATAGGGGGTGCATGGGTGTTTATAGGGGCTACAAGTGTCTACAGGGAGCCAGGGGTGCCTATAGGGGTGCCTATAGGGGTGCCTATAGGGGTGCCCAGGTGTCTGTCTGTAAGGGTGCAGGGGTGTTTATAGGGGGTGCAGATACCTATAGGGGCTATGAGTGTCTGTAGGGGGCCAAAGGTGTCTATAGGGGTGCCCAGGGGTGTCTATAAGGGCTATGAGTCTCTATGGTGGGCCAGGGGTGCCTGTAGGGGTGTCTATAGCAGCTACGAGTGTCTATAGGGGGCCAGGGGTGTCTATAGGTGTGTCTGTAAGGGCTATGAGTGTCTATAAGGGGGGCAGGTGTGCCTATACGGGTGTCTATAGAGGCTACGAGTGTCTATGGGGGGCCAGGGGTGCCTATAGGGGTGTCTATAGAGGGAACAGGGGTGCCTATAGGGGCGTCTATAGGGGCTGTGAGTGTCTATAGGGGGCCGGGGTGCCTATAGGGGTGTCTATAGGGGGGCAGGGGTGCCTATAGGGGCGTCTATAGGGGCTGTGAGTGTCTATAGAGGGACAGGGGTGCCTATAGGGGCGTCTATAGGGGCTGTGTCTATAGGGGGCAGGGGTGCCTATAGGGGCGTCTATAGGGGCTGTGAGTGTCTATAGGGGGCCGGGGTGCCTATAGGGGTGTCTATAGGGGGCCAGATGTGCCTATAGGGGCGTCTATAGGGGCTGTGAGTGTCTATAGGGGGACAGGGGTGCCTATAGGGGCGTCTATAGGGGCTGTGCGTGTCTATAGGGGGCCGGGGTGCCTATAGGGGTGTCTATAGGGGGACAGGGGTGCCTATAGGGGCGTCTATAGGGGCTGTGAGTGTCTATAGGGGTGTCTATAGGGGGCCAGATGTGCCTATAGGGGCGTCTATAGGGGCTGTGAGTGTCTATAGGGGGACAGGGGTGCCTATAGAGGCGTCTATAGGGGCTGTGCGTGTCTATAGGGGGCCGGGGTGCCTATAGGGGTGTCCATAGGGGTCGCCCGTGTGTCTGTCGGTAGGGGCGGCGGGGGCGGCCTATAGGGGGTGCAGCAGTTACCTATAGGGTCCGGTGCGGGTTCCGCCCGGAGCGCTGACAGCGACGGACCCGACCGGGCGGCTTCCGGCGACGGTCCCCGTCCCGTCCCGTCCCGTCCCGTCCCGTCCCGTCCCGTCCCGTCCCCGTCCCCGGTGCCGCGATGCGGCTGCCGCCGGCGCTGCGGCTGCGGGTGGGTGCCGGTGCCGGTGCCGGTGCCGGTGTCGGTGCCGGTGCCGGTGTCGGTGCCGGGGGGAGCGGGGCGGTGGGCACCGGGTACCGGCAGGGACAGAGCCCCGCGCCCCGCACCCGCGAGTACTTCTATTACATCGACCACCAGGGACAGGTACCGCCACCGGGGCGACGGGGGACACCGGGGGGACACCGGGGGGACACCGGGGCGACGGGGGACACCGGGGGGACACCGGGGGACACCGGGGCGACGGGGGACACCGGGGGACACCGGGGGACGGGGGGACACACCGGGGCGGACACACCGCGGGGGGCGGAACGGCGGCAGCGGGACGGATCCCAACTGGATCCCGGGCAGAGAGCCCCGAGGGACCCCCAAACAGACCCTAAATGGAGCCAGGACGGATCCCGTAGGGAACCAAGATACAGACAGACAGACAGACAGACAGACACACACACACACACACACACTCCCCCACACCGGGTGGATCCCGGACTGAGCTGGGATGGATCCCAGACAGACCTCGGTCAGATCCCAATCAGATGCCAGATAGATCCCAGTCAGAGCCCAGGTAGATCCCAAACAGACCCAAACAGATCCTGGTCAGATCCCAGATAGATCCCAAACAAACCTCCCCCCCCCCCCCAAAAAAAAAAAACTAGGTGGACTCAGGACAGATCCCAGACAGATCCCAAACTGACCCAGGTCAGATCCCATATGGCCCCAGGACAGACTCCGGTCAGATCCCAGATAGATCCCAAACAGACCCAAAAAAAGATCACTGGATGGACTCGGGGCAGGTCCCAGACAGACCCCAAACAGATCCCCAAAAGAACTCAAACAGATCCCAGTCAGACCCTGGTCAGATCCCAATCAGACCCCAAACAGATCCCATATGGCCCCAGGACAGAACCCAGTCAGATCCCAATCGGATCCCAGTCAGATCCCAAGCAGACCCCAAAAAAATCACTGGATGGACTCAGGACAAATCCCAGACAGACCCCAAACAGATCCCCAAAAGATCCCTGACGGACCCAGGACAGATCTTGGGCAGATCCCAAACCAAACCCCTGACAGATCCCACATGCACCCATGACAGACCCCAGTTGGATCCCAAATTGAATGCACAGGGACCCAAGACAGATCCCAGACAGATATCCCCACCCAAAAAAAACCCAAAAACCTGGATGGGCTCAGGACAGATCCCGGATAGATCCCCCACAGATCCGGGACAGATCCCAAATAGAACCCACATGGATCCAAGACAGATCCCAGGTGGATCCTGGACAGACCCCAGATGGACCCAGGACAGATCCCGGATGGAGCCGGAACAGATCCCAAACGGCCCCTGGATGGATCCCAAAAGGATCCTGGACAGATCCTGAACTTTCCGGAGGGCCTTTGGGATTTTGAGCCTTTTTCCCGCTTTTCCACAGCTTTTCCTGGACGACACCAAAGTGAAGAACTTCATCACCTGCTTCAAAGGTACCGCCACCCCCAAAACCCCCCAAACCCCTCGCCTCGCCGGCACGGCTCCCCCCTCCTCACCCTTAATTAGCGCCCAATCCTTAATTAGCGCCCAATCCTTAATCGGGAGCTCATCCTTAATCGGGAGCTCATCCTTAATCGGGAGCCGGTCCTTAATCGGGAGCCGGTCCTTAATTGGGGGCATTGAGCCCTCGGCAGTGGCTCATCCCCCCCTCCAACTCCAGCACCTTTGTGGGTGGCAAAGCAGCCGCCAGGCGCTATTTGCATATTAATTACCTTATTAATTAAGCACCTCCTGCCGTTAATAACTCCCAGGTTGCGCTTCCCGCCACGGTAATTCCTCCCGATCCCACCGCTCCGCCACCCGCCCCTCCCCTACAGCGGAGTCCCATTAACGAACGACTCCCTTCCCCGCGGCTAATTACCCCTACGGCGGTTAATTACCGGGCAGCAGCGAGCTGACAGCCGTCCGTCCGTCCGTCCCTCCCTCCCGGCAGACGTAGCGTTCCTCACTTTCTTCTTCAAGCGGTTGGAGCCGAACCGGAGCGGTCGTTACGAAGCGGAATTCCCTTTCCTTTCGCTCTGCGGTCGGGAGCGGAATTTCCTCCGGTGCGACGATCGTCCCATCGTCTTCACCCAACTCCTGCCCGGCGCCGGCGCGCGCCCCCTCCTCTCCTACTGCGGCGGCGGCGAACGTTTGGCCGTACCCTTCCAACCGGAGAGTTTGGTGATGTTACCGGACAACGGGCGGCTTTACCACGCGGCGCCGGCGAAGGCGGGCGGCGTAGGTTTGGTGCGTTCGGCGTTGGCCATCGAGTGGAGTCCCCACTTCGAGTACGGCGCGGGACCGGCGCGACCCCCCACCCATTTCCGTTGGGAGGGGCGGCGGTACCGGCTCACCCAGGAGTTGCTGCCCTTGTTACGCGCCGGCGGAACGGGTTGTGCCGGGGAATCGCCGGCTGTCCCCGTCACCCCGCGTCAGGGATGAGTTGGGGACCCCAACGCCATCCCTGTCCGTCCCCCCCAACGCCAACAGAGAGCCACAGACCCCCCCCAACTGTCCCCATCACCCCCCGGCTGTCCCCAGCGCCCCACGTCGGCGCTGTTGGGGACCCCAAAACCATCCCCGTCACCCCCCAGTGCCATCAGAGAGCCGCAGACCCCCCCGGCCGTCCCCGTCACCCCACACCGGGGTTGGGGACCCCTGAGCCATCCCTGTCACCCCCCCCGCACCGATGCGCAAAGCGGGTGGCAGCGCCGGCTCCCCGTGGCGGCGCGCGTGGTGCCGCGGCAGCCGGGCCCCTCATTAATTGGTGAATTAAAAAAAAAAAAAAAAACAAATAATGAGAGCTTGAAGCGGCTGTGGCCGAGCTGCGCCGAACACCCCCGGGGATTTGGGGTACGGGGAGGGGGGGGGCGCCGAACCGGCAGCACGAGGTTATTGTAGGGTCTACCTGTAAACAGCACGGCGGTTACGGTTTGTGCCGTAACCTCGGCGCCTGCCAAGCGGCAGCAATTTATTAACCAGTTTCCCCAGCGTTAATTAATCGGCTAAGGAAGGTCTCTGGACGCCGATCCTGTCCCCGGTGACATGAGGCGCTGCTGGGTATTACCGGTGCCACCGGGTACCCCCAATTTGGGGTGATGCTGGTGACGCGGTGACAACAGAAAGGAGACGGGGCCAGAAAAACACCGAGAGGAGGAGGAAATACCAAATTTGGGGAGGAAGGGAGGAGTTGGGGGGCGGCGGCGAGGCCGCGGGGTGGGATGAAGGCTCCGAGCTTCGCCGGAGCTACAAGGCGAAGTAGTCGAGGGCGCCGTGGCGGCAGAAACTGGCGGTCCAGACAGCGTTGGCTCTGCCGGAGCTCACCAGCATACGGCACAGCTCGGCGCTCACCGCGGCGAAACGTTCCTCGTCCACCGCGTCGTCCAAAAGCCAGCCGGAGGACGGCCGGGGCGACTCCAGCACGTAGCAGTCCACGGGGTAGGGGTAGATGACCAAGCTTAAATCCAGGAGAACCATGGTTTGCCGTAACAAGGTCTTGAGTCCCGACGTGGAGATGGGGTTGCCGAAAAGTCCCAGGCAACGGAGGTGGGAGCAACGGCAAAGCGCCGGCAGCAGAGCCTCCAGCCGGGCGTCCGTTAGCCGACACTCCATGAGGTCCAGGTGGAGGAGAGAAGCTGAAGTCTCCTCCAGGAGGCGTTGGAGGGGTTGGAGAAGGTTCTCGGAGAAATCGTGACCGCTCAGATCCAATTTCTTCAGCGCCGGAGCGTGGAGGCTTTGGGAAAGGAAGGCGAGATCGCCGGGAAGGAGATAGCAGAAGGCCAACTCCAGGCTTTCCAGGGGACCCTGCAGGTCGCTGCCGGGGAAGGAGAAAAAAAATGAGCTGTGAACTTCCAGCGAGGACAGAGTGTGAGCCGGGAGGGAGCTGCCACTGGAATAAATTTGTCAAGGAGGGAGCGCTGCCTCCAGCTCGGGGGGTCCCCACAGCAGAGACACGGCCCTGGGGGAGCGGGGCCAGAGGAGGGCCCGGAGATGCTGCGAGGGCTGAGCCCCTCTGCGGGGAGGACAGGCGGGGAGAGGGGGGTTCAGCCTGGAGAGGAGAAGGCTCCGCGGAGACCGCAGAGCCCCTTCCAGTGCCTAAAGGGGCTCCAGGAGAGCTGGGGGGGACTCTGGGTCAGGGAGGGGAGCCACGGGACGAGGGGGAACGCTTTGGCACTGACAGAGGGCACATTGGGATGAGATCTTGGGAAGGAATCGCTGCCTGTGCGGGCGGTGAGCCCCTGGCGCAGGGTGCCCCGAGAAGCTGTGGCTGCCCCATCCCTGGAGGTGTCCAAGGCCGGGTTGGACGGGGCTCTGAGCACCCTGGGCTGGGGGGGGGTGTCCCCATGGCAGGGGGGGACTCGATGGCCTTTAACCGTCCCTTCCAACCCAACCCATTCTCTGATTGTACATATTAAATCGTTTAATAACGGGGTGGGGATGGTTCCTTTATTCCCAGAGGAACCGCGGCGAATCCCAACCCCTCCATGCACAAACCGGGACCCGTGAAGTCCCCCTCAAGGCACAAAAAGAGCAATTTGGGGACCTGCTCCACCAAAAACTTACCCCAGAAGTTGTCCCAGTTTCCCCGAAAGCCTGGAAGAACCCAAGTTGAGCTCCTTGAGGCAGGGCAGTCTCCCCAGCTGGGCGGCGAGGCGCCGAAAGCCGGCGTCCATCCCCGCCGTGAGCCGCCGCACGTTGACGTTGCTGTAAGGCAGCTTGAGGCTGAGGAGATCGGTGAATCTGGTGAGGTGCGGCAAAACCGCGCACAGACCGGCCAGCCCCAGGTTGTTGAAGCGTAGATCCACCCGCCGGACGCCGGCGGGTTCCAGCAATTCCAGTAAACTCACGGTGCCGGCGACGGAGAGCTCCTCGGCGTGGAAATCCCGGCATTTGAGGCGCAGGGGACCGGCGGCGGTGGTCTGCAGGGCGTCCCGCAGGACACCGAAGGACGTGCTGTTGACGAAGAGATCGGCGCGGACCTCCATGCCGATGGCTTGCGGGGTAGCCGAAGCGCCGGAGGGACCTTTATGTCGCTTGGAGCCGCGTTTCAGGCACTCGCTTTGGTGTTTGGAGACCTCGATGCAGGCTTTGGCCAACGCCACCGTGCCGGACCACAGGCTCATCCACTGCGGGCCGCGGTCGGTGTCATCGTCCTGGAGACCCGTCATGTCCAGCACCCGCAGGCGGCACCGGCTCTCGCTGCGTGAAGACAACAAACTGGTGAATAAACCAAGTAGGGGAATCGGGGAACCGAAAGAACGCCGCAGCCGGCTCCCAGGAGCGCCCTGGCCATCCCGCAGCTCGTTCCAGCCCCGAGGCAGGGTGAGGGTCGCAGTTCTGCTTTCCTGCGGCGTCGCCGGTGCACTAAACGAGCCCGGTGCCAACCCACGGCTTCCTCCCTCCACCGTGGCCGGAGCTCACAGCTCCAGGATGAGCATCCGTCACCTCCCATCTCCCCCAGGAGGAAAGAAATGGCTTCTGCCCGTCCCGGCAGAGTTTGGCAGCCCGGCACCCACCTCACGTCCCGACAGGGCTCCTCCAGCGCCCGGCAGAGATGCGCCACGACGGCGAGGATGACGGCCTGCACGCATAATTTGCTGGGTTTCTCTCCGAGGAGGATGTGAGGACCACAGTGACAGTGACCCAAAAGCCGCTGGAAGCTGAGGACGGGGAAGGGCCACGTCCCCACCAGGTCGCGCAGCGCCAGCGTCCGCTCGTCCAAGAAGGCGGCTCGGAAGAGGACGGGGTAGAGCTCGGCGGGGAGAAGGTCCAGGGCACGGCGGGCGGTGGGCCGGTGGCTCAGCAGCCGGCGGGCGCAGAGGAAGACGAGGGAGTGCATGGCGCCCGTCGCCCAGGGGCTGCGAACGGGAAGGGGGTGAGGTTTGGGGGGGAGCGCTGGAATTCCGCTCCCCCTCCCCTCCCCTCCAACCGCAGGGGGTTGGGAGGAGCAGAACGCGGCCCCCGCGGGTGCGGCAGTGAGGGGCTCGGCCCACGGCGGAGGGGCAGCGCCATGGCACCCCCCTAACCCGGTCCCCGCCATGACAGGGACCCCCCACAACACCCCCAACACCCCCTCCCCCAGCACCTCTAACCCAGTCCCCCCATCACAGGGACACCCCCCGAGACCCCCAACCCCCCCCCCACCCCCATCACAGGGACTGCCCCAGGCCCCCCTAACTCAGCCCCCCCCCATCACAGGGATCCCCCAAGACCCCCAACCCCCCCCCCCATCACAGGGACCCCCCCCCAACCCAGGACCCCCATCACAGAGACCCCCCACAACACCCCCAACCCACCCCCCGAGTCACAGGGACCCCTCAGGCCCCCCCAACCCAGCCCCCCCCCATCACAAGAACACCCCCCCTAACCCACCCACCATCACAGGGAACCCCCCCAGGCCCCCCAAACCCAGGCCCCCCCCATCACAGGGACCCCCCCAGGATCCCCCAACCCAGTCCCACCCATAACAGGGACCCCTCAGGCCCCCATAACCCAGCCCCCCCATCACAGGAACCCCCCACAACACCCTCAACACAGTGCCCCCCAACACAGTGCCCCCCCAACACAGTGACCCCCCCAGGCCCCCTAACCCACCCCCCATCACAGGGACCCCCCCAACCCAGTCCCCCCCATGACAGGGACCCCTCAGGCCCCCCCAACCCAGCCCCTCCCACCACAAGGACACCGCCCTAACGCACCCCCCATCACAGGGACCCCCCCCAGGCCCCCCAAACCCAGTCCCTCCCATCACAGAGACCCCCCCAAGACCCCCAACCCACCCCCCCCCCGGTCACAGGGACCCCCCCAGTCCCCCCTAACCCACACCCCCATCACATAGACCCCCCCCAAGGCCCCCTAACCCAGGCCCCCCCAACACAGGGAACCCCCATAACACCCCCAAACCAGTCCCCCCCCACCCCAGGGACCCCCCCCCAACTCAGCCCCCCCCCATCACAGGGACACCTCCCCCGCCCCCCCCAAACATGGCGGCCCCCACCGGCCCCGCCCACTCACCGCGCGCCCGCGGCCCCCCACTCTCCGCCGGACCCCTCCACCGCTCCGCTGCCGCCGCGCTTCCGGGCATGCGCGCTGACGGCCAAGCACCGCCCCGGCCAATCAGAGAGCGAGATCCAGCAGGGGAGGCGGGACTAACGCCGCTCCTCACCCTTCCATTGGTTTCTCCTGCTGTCCGTCTCCGCTCCCTCCCTTCCTATTGGCTGAGGCGCGGAAGGAGCGGGAGGTTCGCTGTCCGTCCGCTCTGAGGCCCGGGCGCCGGTGTCCCCCCGCCGCTGTGGGGCCCGGGGTTACCCCCCCCCCCCGCCCAGGGCGGCTGTCGGAGCCCCGGGAGGCGTCAGATCCCCCTTCTCCGAGACCCCCGGGGAACCGTCCCTGGCGTCCCGGCCCCGCTCTCGGCGCCATGGAGCGGCAGCGGGAGGTGAAGGTTCTGCTGAAGCAGTGGGAAGCGGCCTTCCTGCGGGAGCGGCGGCGGAAGCCCAGCCAGGTGCCCGGTGGCGGGGGTGGGATGGAGCCCCTGTGGGAGAAGGGACCCCTTCCCCGGTATGCAACCCCTTTTCCCAGGCGGTTGCCGGCCTGCACCCGGCTGGGCCGGGGAGCCCCCCCGGGGAGGGCGGTGCCCTCGGCGGGAGCCCCGTTAGCGGTCTCCCCGGGGTCACCCCCCGGAGTGTCCCCACCTCTCCGCACAGCCTGTTTGCCACTGCCTCGGGGCCAAGTGGGGGTCCCTCGGTGGAGACTGATGGTCTTTGTATAAGGGGACTCCTACAAGAGGATTCCTGTAAGGGAGACTTCATAAAAGGGGATTCCCTTAAAGGGTTCCTATAAGGGGTCCTTATAAGGGGGTCCCTATAGGGGAAGTCTCTATAAGGGGTTCCCTTAAAGGGTTCTTATAAGGGGGCCCCTATAAGGGCGTCCCTATAAGGGAGTCCCTTAAAGGATTCCTATAAGGGGCTTCCTATAAGGGATTCCCTATAAGGGACTCCCTTAAAGGGTTCCTATAAGGTGTTCCCTTAAAGGGTCCCTATAAGGAGTTCCTGTAAGGGGGTTCCCTTAAAGGGTGCCTATAAGGAAGTCCCTTAAAGGGTTTCTATAAGGGGGTTCCTATACAGGAGTCCCTATAAGGGGTCTCTATAAGGGGGTTCCCTTAAAGGGTTCCTATAAGGGATTCCCTTAAAGAGTCCCTATAAGGAGGTTCTTATAAAGGAGTCTGTATAAGGGGGTTCCCTTAAAGGGTCCCTATAAGGGGATTCCCTTAAGGGGTTCCTTTAAAGGGTTCCTATAAGGAAGTCCCTTAAAGGGTCCCTATAAGGGGGTTCCTATACGGGAGTCCCTATAAGGGGGTTCCCTTAAAGAGTCTCTATAAGGGGGGGTCTCTATAAGGGAGCCCTTTAAAGGGTATCTATAAGGGGTCCCTATAAGGCATTCCTATAAGGGAGTCCCTTAAGGGGCCCCTGTAAGGTGCATCTTGTACCTAAAGAAATCCCAGGAGAAGGGGCACCGTAGAGTCAGGGCCAAGCGTGACGCTGCCCCAGCCGCAGTTTTCTTTAAAAAAAAAAAAACAACCAAACACCCAAACCAGCAAAAAACAGCAGCGCTCTCATTCTATGGGAGCGGAAAACAGCGTTAATTTGCTCCATAGCGGGATATAACGATCTCTGCCGTCTTTGCCTTGCAGGCCGACATCGAGGCGGCTCCGGAGGACACCAGGCGTGAGTGCCAGCCCTGCCACCCGCCCCCCCGCGGGGTGTTTTAGGGTCCCGGGTGGTGCTGGGCCCCGCACCGTGGGCAGCTGCAGCGCTGGGTCGGAGCTGTGGGTGTTTTGTGGGTGGGAGCGATCCTTCGTGCCGAGCCAGACCCTCGTGGTCGGGATGGTTTGACAGCGAGGGGGGGTCTTTGGTGGCATAAATTGGTGGTTCCCGGCGTGAGAACCGCTGGGGTTTTCTGGTAAGTACCTGATATGCTCCAAATCAGCCTTGGCCATCTGTCGCAGGGCTCTACAAGGAGTACAAGATGCTCAAGCAGCAGAGAGAGGAGTCCCATCCCTCCCAGCTCAGCCCCTCCTGCCAACCGGCTGCCCAGGAGACCCCAACCGCGGCGCAGGTACCGGAGAAACCCCCCCGCATCGCCCCGGGTTTTGTCTCCGGGAGCCTCAAATCCTCGAGGCAGTGCGAGCGCTTCAGGGTGTTTGTGCTTTGTCCTTTACTGCAGACAAAGCTTTGTTCGTTCTCCCTGTTTATAACGGGTTTTTTTTTAACCTTAGCAAGAAAAAATGTCTAATTAGCACCATATGACGGCTGGTTTTCACTTGTTGGGTGAATAAGGTGCCCCAAGCAGAGCGTAGAAGGACGCCGTGGGGGTGGGAAATGGAACGCCTGCGATCCCTCGCTCGCTGGCATGCCGGCTGCTGAAAGCGCAGGCTCCTTTTAACCCTCCTCTTCACGAGGCGACGATCAAGCCACCCCCTGTGCTTGGGGTGAGGTGTTAAAATGCCCCAGAGCTGCGTTTTTCCCCCCAAAACGCGCTGGATGTGCTGCCTGCCGCCAAAAGATGCCACGGCGTGATAATATCGCGCTTGTTCTCCAGTTCCTTTCTCCTCTTGGAGGTTTGGGGCTCGTCTCCGTGATAGGATTCGCGGGTTTTGGATTTAAAGGTTTGGGTTTAACAGGTTTGGGGGATTTAATGGTTCGGATTTAACGCTTTGCGGTCTGATTGCAGGCGCCGGACTCCGGTTGTTGGGGCGCGCACCTGAACCGGCAGCCAAAAACCCCCAGGCTGAGTTGCCGCGGCCGCGCCGTGCCGAAAGCCTCGGCGCAGTACTACGGGATGAAGCTGAAATCCAACCTGGGAGCTGTCGGGAAGGTCAGGGCTGGCCGGGGATCGGGGCTGAGTGCTGCGGCGCGGGGAGAAACTTCTCCTGAAGCTGCTTGTCACCCTTTTTTTTTTTTTTTTTTTTTTTTTTTTTTCTCCTCTCTGGCTGCCCCGAAACGGCATCCCCCTCCTGCCGGGGCCCCCCGAAACGGCATCCCCCTCCTGCCGGGGCCCCCCGAAACAGCAGCCCGCTCCTACCAGGGTCCCCCCGCTGTTAGCAGGGGGCGGGAGCTGCGGGTGGGGAGCACCCACAAACGCCAGCGAAGGTCCTGTTTGATTTGGATTGGGGGGTGCAGAGTTTTGGTGGACGATCTGACCCCCCTCTGTCCCGTCCGCAGGAGACGCCCCTGACCCCGAGGAGGACCCCAACTCCCAGGAGGACCCTGGCTGTCCCCAGGCTGCAGACAAATTCAGAGCGCGGTGACAAAACCGCGTCCCCGGCACCGGCAGAGGCTTCGCAGAGCGAAGCGGGCGAACCAGATCTCCTCCTTCCTCCCTCGGTGTCGGGGCTGGCCCCCCTCGTCCTGGCTGCGGGGTTAAAGCCCCCCCCCGCCGCCGCCGCCGAACAAATTCCAGCAGCTGAAGCAGACGGTAGCGCAGAGACTGGGCTCGCTGGATCCCGCCTGGCTGCGGAGGTGCCAGGGGACACCAGGGGACAAAGGGACGATGCCAGGGGACGAAGGGACGATGCCGGGTGCCGCGCAGGAGGGGGAAGAGAGAGAGGTCGAATGGGCCCCCCCGCAGCAGGAGGGAGACGGTGGGGGACCGTCGGTGGGAGATTTCGGGAGGAAAAGGCCACGCGGAGACGGCGGTGGTGGAGACGGCGGTGGTGGAGATGGCAGAGCAGCTCCCGCGAAGCTCAGGCGGTGCCGCCGAGGCTCGGCCGAGGGAGCGTTTGGCACTGCCGGCGGGCTGAAGCAGAGCAAGGAGGAAGAGGAGGAGGAGAAGGTGGAGGAAGAGCGCATGGCAGCCCAAAAAGAGAGCGGGAAAGTGTCAGATCCCTCAGAAAACCTCCTGGGGGAGTTTGAGGAGGAGGAGGAGAAGCCCAAACCCACCCGCAGAGCTGTTGCTGCCAGGTAGGTCCTGCCGACTTTCCGGCGAGGCCGGTGTGCCGGTGACGATGCCGGTGTGCCGGTGGCACTGCCGGGCTCTCTGCCACGGGTTCGCCTGCCTCGGCGTAGCTCCCGGCTCGCTTCAAACTCCCCTGGGGGGGGATTGCCGGAGCCCTTCAGGTCCAGTTCCCCGCCAGGGTTTCCTCTTGGAAACGAACCCGGCAATTAAACCCTATCAAACACGGGCTGCGGCCGTGCCTCGTGGCGCTCGAAAAGAGCCGAAACGTGGTTGGAAAAGGATGCGGAGCGCGCCGAGGGTTTTGCTATCGGTTTTTATAAATAACGAGCTGCTCTTTCCCCAGTTCCTCCTCCTTTGCGTTAAGTCCCGAATTTTGCCGGGGGAGAAGGAATAAGTTTTGAGGTTTTCCAAGCCTGATTTTTCTTACTTCGTTATGCCCGGTGCGCCTTACGCCTCCCCGCGAGCGTCTGCGTCGCCTTCGGTCCCCTCTAAGGGTTGAAAGATTTAGAGATTATTTCCCTCGAAGCTGTTTTTGCGGGCAGGGCGCTGGGGGGAGGTGGAGACCGCCCCCCAAAACACGGGCAGGGGGGAAGTTTCCAGCCAACCTCTCTCTCTCCGCAGAGCACCTCTGCAGAGAGGCGGCAACTTCGTCAGGCTTAACCTGAAGAAGAAATCTCACGTCCGAGGTTACGCCCTGCGGGGAAATCGCCTTCGCAAGCAGGTAACGTCCTTCCCCGGGCGGCCGCCTCGGCACCGCCGGCCTCATCCTTCCGCCGGCCGGGACCGCGCTGCTCGCCCCCTCGCACCGCTGAACCCATTTCTAGTCAAATTTAAATTCGTCCGGGCCAGGATGAGTTTTAAAATTTTGCCATCTCTTCATGTTGTTCTTTGAATTTCCGTATTTTAGATGTTAAGTTAATTTATCTTTATTTTCGAGTCATCCCGAGCTCTGTCACCGGGCAGGCAGGAGGCACAGCTCAGCTGCCTGCCCTTCCTGCTGCCGCCTGACTTCTCAGCTTCAGCTCCACTGCAAAAAAAAATAAAAATGCTTTTTTAAATATCTCCCCATTAATTAAGGTGAAATCCTTTGGGATCGTCTCTGGGGGAGGCGAGCATCAGCTGGAAGAAAATTGCCTTTATTTTTAAAGCTTGGCGTGTTCGTGCGGCGCTTTGGGAAAAGCTCGGTGCCGGGACGAAGTAAAACAAGAAAACGTACTTTTATTAAAAATAAAAGTACAAAAATGACTGGAGACGGTTCTGCTTCGCAGGTGTGGAAGCAGAAGTGGCAGAAGAAAGCGGAGTTGTTCGGAGGAGGCGGCAGATCCGTCGACCGAAGCTCAGACGTTTGCTTCAGGTGCGGCGGGACCGGGCACTGGGCATCGGCGTGCCGGGGCCGAGGTAAGGCTCTGAGCGCCGCGTTTATGGGGTTGGTTTGGCAAAACCGTGGGTCGGGTTTGGTTCTGGCTGTGCCGGAGCGGAGGTTTTGGAAGGACGGGGAGCATCCGTCGGGCTTCCCCACCTCTCTGCCGCTCCTCTCCGCTGTTGGCGTAAGGATTTTCAGGGATAATAAGTTGTGGGAAGGGGGTGAAAAGATGAGGCGGTTTATTTACCGCGGATTTGAGTAGAGAAGGGTCGTGCTTCTCGCCTGCAGAGACGGCTGCCGGCCCGCCGCCGGAGGAGAGCGGCCACGCCGAGGAAGAGGAGGAGGCTCCCCTGCCCACGCTGGAAGAAGTGGCGCGCAGGACCAACAGCGTCTGCCCGGAGCTCTCTGGTGAGGCCCCCGTGGCTTTCCTCACTCGCCACTGACACGCTGTGGTTGGCTCCGGGATAAACTCCCGGAGACGTGGAACGGTTTTCTTTTTCCCCGTGGGAAGTTGGTTTGTGCTCCCGGGAGGGTTTACCTGGGATCCAAAAGGTGGTTTCGGCAGCCGGGGATGTGTCTCCTCCGGGAACGCCGCTCTAAAATGCGGACGGGCTCACCGTGCGTGCTCCTGCGCGGCGGTGGGTGTCCGGGCAGGGTAGGAAAAGCCGCCTGCGGGTCCCGACTGCTGCCTTCATCCCCAGCAGAGAGCGAAGGCAACGACCGGGAAGGATCGGAGAAGATTTTGGAGGCTTACCTGGATGTGCGGAGGCTGGCGTACGAACCGCCCGCTCCCCCTGCGCCCATGGAGCCCCTCTACGCCCCGGGGCTGGAGGGGAAGGTGCGCGGTAAGGCTCCCCGCGGTGCTGAGTGGGGCTGGGGGAGGGAATTTGGCCCCCCTGGACCCGCCTGACCGCGCGTCCTTCTCCCTGCAGACACCCCGGAGGAGGTGTTTGAGGCTCTGAAGGCGCTGGGCTACAGCTCCTTTCGCCCGGGCCAGGAGGTGGCCGTCATGAGGATCCTCTCAGGTGGGTTTGTTTCCCCCCACGACCTCCCTTTGGGCTCCTCATGATCCCCTCCCGTGCGAGGTGACCGGTTTGTCCCCAAACTAAGTCCCCAGCCCCTCGTTCTGCCAGGCCTGTCCACCCTGGTGGTGTTGTCGACGGGGATGGGGAAGTCCCTCTGCTACCAGCTCCCCGCTTACCTCTACCACAAGCGCTCCAAGTGCATCACCTTGGTGGTCTCCCCGCTGGTGTCCCTCATGGATGACCAGGTACCGCGCGGATGTCCCGATTCTCCCACCCCGACCCCTGTTCGGGCGCTGCTGGGTGTATAAAGGTTCGCCTGCACCCAAAACGGGGAGGTGGGTGTCCGAGGAGGTTCCCCTCCGTGCCACCGGAGGCCAGCGGGTGGGTGACGGGCTTCGTTCCCAGGTCTCGGGGCTGCCACCGTGCCTGAAGGCCGTCTGCATCCACTCCAACATGACCAAAAGCCAGCGGGAAGCGGTGATGGAGAAGGTGAGGAACTTGGGGAGGCTCCAAACTCTCCAGGGAGAACCAGGGGTGTCCCGGTGCCGCCGTACCTGTGCAGCCACGTGATCCCGGTGAGGGCAACGCCGGATGGTGGCGGCATGAGGTCTCGGCCGGGCCATTCCCCTGGGAGAAGGGGTAAAGCAGCGCTTGTGCCGCTCTGCTCCCTGACCCGGCGCTCCCGGTCGCGGCGCAGGTGAGGCAGGGCGAGGTGCAGGTGCTGCTGCTGTCCCCCGAGGCCCTGGTTGGCGGAAGCGGATCGGGATTCGGCTGCTTGCCCTCCGCCGATCGCCTGCCGGCCGTGGCCTTCGCCTGCATCGACGAAGCCCACTGCGTCTCCGAGTGGTCCCACAATTTCCGTCCCTGTTACCTGCGGCTCTGCAAGGTGCGAGGTTTGGCGGGGGGAAAGAATCCCCTCGGAGTGAGGAGGGACGTCAAAACTCCCGCTTTTTCCCCCCCTCCTTTTTGGCAGGTTCTCCGGGATCGCCTGGGCGTGCGGTGCTTCCTGGGGCTGACGGCGACTGCCACCCTGGCTACGGCGCGCGACGTGGCCCAGCACCTCGGCATCCCGCCGGAGGAAGGGATAGCGGTGCGCTCCGCCGCCGTACCCCCGAACCTGCGCCTCTCCGTCTCCATGGACAGGGACAGGGATCAGGTAGGGACACGGATGGGCCTAAGGAAATCGGATTTGTTGCTGTGACGCCGGATTCGGGGGGGATGTTGTGGGAGGGAACCCCGCCAGCGCTTTTTTGGGGGATCTTCACCTCTTTTTCTCCCCGCAGGCCCTCATCTCCCTGCTGCAAGGGGAGTGTTTCGGGTGCCTGGACTCCATCATCGTCTACTGCACGCGGCGGGAGGAGACGGCTCGTATCGCGGCGCTCATCCGGACCTGCCTCCAAGGAATACTGCTCAAGGAAACGGCCGGAGCCGAGGAGCCGGGGCGGGACGCTGCCCAAAGGAGGAAAGCGAAGGGTAGGTAACACGGGCCTTTCCTCTCGGAAAGGAGCGCGAACCCAAAACGTCCCCTCCGGTGAATCCGCCCTGGAATGGGGAATCCGTAGGGAATGAGCGGTGCTTGCGGGACTCTCCACGGAGGCGTCTGGCTGCTTCGCCCGGGCGCAGAGCGCTGCTCTTGGTGGCAGCGAAGGGTTTATCTTCCCCCTGCCCACATCGGAGGCTTTAAAGCCAGGCTTTGATTTACCTAGCGACAGGCGATAACGACAGAGGCTCATTAGCTGTCGTTAATAAGGCTGGATGTTGGGTTTAGCGCACGGAGAACCTTCCTCGTACGGCTCTCCGGGGTTGTTTTCTTTTCCAAACGCGGTAGCTGCGACTTTGGACTCTTTATTCTCCCTCAAAATCCGTGAAGCGGATCTGTGGCCGAGCTCTGCCCCGCGAGCGCTGGAAGCGTTTGGCCCCGGGGATCCTCTTCCCCCGCCTGCTTTGTTTGCTGAACCTGGGCGAGCTCGTGCCATCCCGCTTCCAAACCAACCGGGGCTTAACGACTTCTGGCAGCTAACGAGGAGAGCGCACCTCTTTTACGCTGGGGAGCAGCAGCCCTTCTGCCCGCAGCACCCCTTGCCCAGGGCTAATTTCTGCCCAGGCTGTGTTTGCTGCTCGTTTCCATCCCTGATTTAATTAGCAGCTATGCTTTTGACGATGAAAATCGCTAATTAAACGCCGTTAAGCCTCTCGCCGTGCTTGCTTTCAGCAAAGAAGAGCATCCGCCGTCCGCTGAAGTGGATTGCGGACGCTTACCACGCCGGTCTGTCCGCCGCCGAACGCCGTCGCGTCCAGAAGAGTTTCATGAGCGGCCAACTCCGCGTGGTGGTGGCCACCGTGGCTTTCGGCATGGGGTTGGATAAATCGGACGTCCGCGGCGTCGTGCATTACAACATGCCCAAAAACTTCGAGAGTTACGTGCAAGAGATCGGCCGGGCCGGGCGGGACGGTGAGCCGGCTCACTGCCATCTCTTCTTAGACCCGGAGGTAATTCATGGCAGTGAGGGGGTGGGGGGGTTTCCCCTAAATTTTTGGGGGTCTTCCCCAAGGCTCTCACCACCGCCTCCCCAGGGCGGGGATCTCCAGGAGTTGCGGCGCCACATTTACGGCGACACGGTGGATTTTTTCACCATCAAGAAGCTGGTGCAGAAGGTTTTCTCTCCCTGCAAGTGCCTGGAGCTGCACCAGAAACGCTGGGACGTCGTCAGGGTGAGGAAGGGATCTTGGACCTCGCTCCTGTGCCTTTCTCAGCTTCTTAACTCATTAAGTATCGAGCTAACATGGTAGAAAACGCTTTAATTGCTGGGGTTGCCACATCGGGGGGGCTTAAATCAGTTGAGGGATGTCTGGGGAACGCCGGAGCTGGGGTGAGGGGAGCGGTGGTGTAGGATCTGGCCAGGAACGGGCATAAGAGTGGTTGGGATGTCCCGAAAGGGACCTCTAACCGGTGCCGCCACGCTGTGTGACACGTCCCTCGCAGGACTGTGAGGTGAAGGACACTGAGATGGCCGAGCTTTTGGAGGAGGAGGAGGAGGATGGTGGCGGCGCGGCGAGGCAGAGCGAGCAGCAGCCGCGGGTGTGCTACAAACACGAGCGAGCCATCCCCGTCCAACAAACCGTGGAGTCCCTGGACATACGGGAGGAAGGTGAGGGGAGGGAATCCCAGAATCCCGGAATGGTGGGGGTTGGAAGGGCCCTCTGGAGATCATCTCATGGAACCCCCCCCTGCCACAGCAGGGTCACCTCCAGCAGTGGCACAGGACGGCGTCCAGGCGGGGTTGGGATGGCTCCAGAGTGGGAGACTCCCCCCCCTCTCTGGGCAGCTGTGCCACTGCTCTGCCACCCGCACAGGAGAGAAGTCCCTCCTCGTGTTTAGAGGGAACTTCCTGTGGTCACGTTTGTGCCCGTTCCCTCTTGTCCTGTCACTGGGCACCGCTGGAAAAAGACTGTTCCCATCCCCCTGGCACCCTCCCTTGGAGGATTTATCAGCGTTGATGAGATCCCCCCTCAGTCTTCTCTTCTCCAGACTGAAAAGCCCCACGGCCCTCAGCCTTTCCTCATGGGAAAGATGTTCCAATCCCCTCATCATCTCCGTAGCCCTTTGCTGGACCCTCTCCAGCAGTTCCCTGTCCTTCCTGACCCGGGGAGCCCCGAACTGCACACAGTGCTCCGGCTGCGGCCTCCCCAGGGCAGAGCAGAGGGGGAGGATGCCCTCCCTCGCCCTGCTGGCCACACTCTGCTGGGTGCACCCCAGGGTGCCATTGGCCTTCTTGGCCACCAGGGCACATTGCTGGCTCATGGGCACCCTGTTGGCCCCCCAGGACTCCCAGGTCCCTAAGATCAGCCCGGTGTGAGGCCGGCAGAGATGCTGAAGGGGATCGGAATCCTTTCGGCAGCTCCCGCTCTCCTCTCCCGCAGGCGTGGAGACCCTCCTGTGCTACCTGGAGCTGCACCCGCGGCGCTGGCTGGAGCTGCTGCCTCCCTCCTACTCCTCCTGCCGCCTGCTGTGCTACGGCGGACCCCGGCAGCTCCGGGCTGTGGCGCGGAGGTTGGTACCGCACCGTGGGGCGCTGGTGTGAACACCACAGCGTTCCCTGTGTCAGGGGGAAAACCCCCATGGCGTCATCTCTGCCGGGTGGGAGCCGCACTGCGGCGCTGGGGTCCGTTGGAGGTCAAAATCAGGCTCCAAGCCGTGGCGGCGACGGATGTTTCTGGTGTCTCCTGCCCTCAGCTCTCCCCCCGTCGCCGTTTTCCTGGCCCGGGAGCGCCTGGCGGGGAGGGATCACAGCCGCGCCAGCTCCCTGGAGTTCGACGTGGTCTCGCTGAGCGATTCCATGGGTTGGGAAGTGCTGCTGGTGAAACGCACCCTGCGCCAGCTCCAGTGGGATCCGCAGCTGCGGCAAGGTACCGGCTTCCTCGCACGGGAGAAATCCCTCCTGCGCCGCCGGCAGCTTGGCCGGGTCTCGGTGAACGCCGGATCTTGGCGGGCACCGGCTCAACCAGCTCTTGGTGCCTTCAGGCAGCCGCGGGGAGGGGAAGAACGGGGTCCTGGTGGAGTTTGGAGAGTTGTCCTTCCACCTACGCGCCTACGGCGACCTCACCGACCAGGAGCTGGACTCCATCTGCGACTTCCTCCACCGAAGGGTGGTCGCCCGGGAGAAGACAGCTCTTGGCCAACTCTGCGCCTGCTTCCAGGCCTTCCAGAGGTGAGCGTGGGTGGAGAAGACCACCCAACCCCTGCAGAACCCCTCTGCGGTGGCCCTATGGTTGCCCACCCTCCCATCCTTCCCAGTTTGGGGCCCGTTATGGTACTGGGAAGGGAGGAGGCTGATGCTGGGGGCGTAGCGTGGCCTTCCAGACCTGCGGCCCTCACCCTGAGGACGAGGAGGAGGAGAGGAGCTCCCGCCTGAAGGCTTTGCTCAAGGACTACTTTGAGAAGGAGCCCGCTGGAGAGCAGGCTGCGCGTGGCTGCGGGGAGGAGGAGGAAGATCTCGGCGCTGCTAAAGTGAGCAAAACTCCTTTTTTGGGGAGCTGCTTCAGGCTCCGACCGTCGGCCGGTATTTCTGGTACGCAGCATCTCCGGTTTCGATGAGACCGGGGATGGCTTTGGGGTGAGGAAGAGGAGGAATGTGACACAGCCACACACGCATGCACACACACACACACACCCCCTGCCCCACCACGTCCTTTCCTTCGCAGCTGCGGGAGTGGGAGAGGCAGATCCGCGCCGACGTCCGCCATTTCCTCGCCATCCGCCAGGACGAGAAGTTCTCCGGCAGAGCCGTCGCCAGGATATTTCACGGCATCGGTAAGAGCAGGAGGCGGGGGAAGGGTCAGGTGCCAAATTGGGTTTATTCCACCCCACGCCGGCACTTCCCCGTCCCCTCCTAACCGGGGGCTCCTCCGCTCGCTCCCCGCAGGCAGCCCCTGTTTTCCTGCCCAGGTCTACGGCCGCGATCGCCGATTCTGGAGGAAATATCTCCACTTCGACTTCCACCGGCTCACCCGCCTGGCCACCGAGGAGATCCTGGCCAGCAGGTGAGGGCAGGAGGCCAAGTGGCCTCGAAGGGACGTCACCGCGGCCCTCGCGGTTGCGCCAGCCCCCTGCCCGCTGCCTGCGCTGCGCCTTTTCCCTGTGCCGACCGGGATTTTTATCTGGATTTTATCATGGAATTAATAAAGGGCACCGAGCTTTTTTATTCTCCGTCTGCCTCTGCTTTGCTGCCTGCGCCTGGGGAGTGAATGGGGGGGGAAACCGTCACCGGGAGGGTACCGGGGTCCCTACCATCGCTGTGCCCGGCAAGCTGTGACCACGCTGGCACAGCCGGGCGCCGCCGTGGCTCTTGCCCGCGCTGCCCCAGCGAGCAGCCGCTCAGGGTGACGGCAAGGAGCCGGAGCAGCCAGCCCTGGCATGCCGTCCTCCTTCCCTACCCCATTTCCAGCCAAAATTGGGTGCTTCCCCCCTCACCCCTCCCAGCAGCGGGCTCTCGGGGAGCCCCAGGGCGGGTGAAGCCTTTTCCCCCTGCCAAAAACAGTTTGGTTTTCGCCACCGGCAGCTCTTGGACAACCGAAACCGGCCCAGCAGGGCTGGGGTGGGTACTGGTTTCCAACTGGAGAACTTCACGCCCCAGTTTCCTCCTGGCGCTGGGCTCCGGTGGGACGCGTCGTCCCTCCCCGGCACGGTGTCGTTGGCGGTGCGGGAAGGTCACGCCGCAGCAGCACCCGACCGCGTTGCCAAAACCCTTTTAAACATTAACGGGTAGGGCTGGGTGCCGAGTCCGTGCCGTCCCCGAGGGACGCCGGTGCCACGCAGCCTCCTCCATCCCTCCTCCTCCTCCTCCTCCTCCTCCTCCACCACCAGCCCAGCTTGCGGCACGACCCACGGCACGGGCGGTGAAAGCCGAGGGCTGGCCGCGGCGCTGCAGCTTTCCTCCTCATCCTCTTCCTTTTAGGTTTTCCTGGTGTCGTGCTGGAGCGGAGAGACAGTGAGGGTCTGCCAGTGGCCGGAGCATCGGAAAAGGGGACAGTGGGGACTCGCCAGCGTGTCTCCTGGTAAGTGCTGACGGTGGGAGCTGGTGGACGCGGGATGCACCTGGAGCGTGGGTCAGGACCCTCTCCCCGGGGCTCAGAGCGGTCCCCCACTGCCGCAGCCCCCACGCCATGGCTCTGCCCTGGGCTCTGCTGCTGCTCGGCGAGGTCCTGGCGCAGGATGCGGCCACCCAGGGCTGCCTCCTTCCGCCGGCTGGTGAGTGCCACCCCTTCAGTGAGAGCATCCCGCTGGGATGAAGACTCGCCGGGATGCCCCGGTGACGGGCTGACCTCCCTTGGCAGCTTATAATGCGGCGCTGGGGCGTCCGGCAAGCCAGTCCTCCGTCTTCCCCAACATCAGCATCGCCGCCAACGCGGTAGACGGGAACCGGGACGGCGTCTGGCAGCACGGCTCCTGCGCCCGTACGCTGACGGAGCGGGAGCCCTGGTGGAGCGTGGACCTGGGCGGGCGGCGCGCCGTGGCGGCCGTGGTGGTGAAGAACCGGCAGGATTGCTGCTGGCAGCGGCTGCGGGGAGCGCAGGTCCACGTCGGGGACGCGCCGGCCGAGCGCGGCAGGGACAACCCCATGTGAGCCAAAAACGAGGGGGATTTTTTTTGGGGTGGCATCACCGCCCCACGGGTGCCGCCATCTCCTAAGCACCATCTCTTCCTCCTCGGCAGTTGTGGCACCATCACGGACGCCGGCCCCGGCTCGCTCAGCACCGTCTGCTGCGCCGGGCTGCCGGGCCGCTACGTCTCCATCCTCATCCCCGGCCGGGAGGACGCGCTGGTGCTGTGCGAGGTGGAGGTGGTGCTGCAGGGCTGTGTCCCGCTGCCCGGAGGTGAGGGACTCGCCGGGGGCCGGCGGGGCGGCAGCCGGAGCCGGCAGCTTCGTGCCACGCTCTCTCCGGCAATTGCAGCCCCCAACGTGGCGCGGGGTCGCGCCGTCGCCCAATCGTCCACGCTGAACGCCATCAGCCTGGCCGTCAACGCCGTGGATGGGAACGGTGACGCCGACTGGGAGCACGGCTCCTGCGCCCACACCGAGAAGGAGCTGGAGCCGTGGTGGCACGTGGACCTGGGCCGCCGGCACGCCGTCTACGCCGTCACTGTCACCAACCGCCGCGACTGCTGCTGGGAGAACCTCCTCGGCGCCCAAGTCCACGTCGGTGACTCTCTGGCGGACCATGGCAAGCGCAACCCCGTGTGAGTGGGGTCCCCGGCGAGGTCCCCACCCCGGCACGGGACTCTCCCACCGGTCGTAGACGTGACGGTTCCCTCCCGGCAGCTGCGGGGCCATCCTGGACACCGGCCCCGGCGTCGCCAGCACCGTCTGCTGCAACGGGCTGCTGGGTCGCTACGTCTCCGTCATCATCCCCGGCCGGGAGGATTTCCTCGTCCTCTGCGAAGTGGAAGTGACGGCGCAGAGCTGCGTCCCCCCGCCTGGCGGTAAGGACCGAAAGATGCCACCGCCAGCGAGCTGGCACGTGCCGGATGGCCACGGGCGAGCACCGCTGTCCCCAAACCCCGCAGGGGTGATGCTGTCCCTGCGGCGCCAGGGGGAACGGGGGATGTGGGCGACGGGGATGTCACACGTGTCCCTAAGCTGGCGGCACATCGGTGTGCCGGGACGTGGCGTGGGGGTCCTGGAGGGATGGGAGGAGGACGGTCCCCAGTGCCGGCTCGGTGCCTATGGGGTGGCACCCGGAGCCGGTGTCACCGTCTCATGGTGACCCCCAGCCCAAAACATGGCCCTGCGGCGCCCCGTGGCACAGTCCTCCACGGCTGACCGGCTCGGCAGCGCCATCAATGCCGTGGATGGGAACCGGGACGGTAACTGGCGGCACGGCTCCTGCTCCCAAACCGAGAGGGAGCCGGAGCCGTGGTGGACGGTAGACCTGGGCCGGCGCCGCGCCGTGGCAGCCGTGGTGGTGAGGAATCGGTTGGACTGCTGCTGGCACCGGCTGAAGGGCGCTCGCGTCCACGTCGGGGACTCCCTCGTCGGCTACGGCACCAACAACCCCGTGTGAGTGCCACCGCGCCACCGCCCCGCTGTGCACGGCTGCTTCGGCGCTCGCTCACCCCCATCTCCCTCCCCGGCAGTTGCGGCACCATCACCGACACCGGCCCCGGTTCCACCAGCACCGTCTGCTGCCGCGGGCTGCGCGGCCGCTACGTCACCATCGCCGTCCCCGGCCGGGAGGAGCGGCTGAGCCTGTGCGAGGTGGAGGTGGTGGAGCAGGGCTGTGCCGTGCTGCCGGGGGGTGAGTGGGTTGGGGATGCGCCGGCGGGTGTTTTTGGGGACGCGTCACCCCCAGCCCCGCTGTCCCCACAGCCCAGAACGTGGCCCTGGGCCGCCCGGCCGCCCAGTCCTCCGTGTTGGACGCCAGCAGCGGCGCCGCCAACGCCGTCGATGGCAACCGGGACGGCAACTGGGAGCACGGCTCCTGCGCCCACACCACGGAGGAACCAGAGCCGTGGTGGCGCGTAGATCTCGGCCGCCGGCACGCCGTCTACGCCGTGGTGGTGAAGAACCGCCACGACTGCTGCTGGGAGAGTCTGAAGGGCGCTGAGGTCCGCGTCGGTGACTCCCTCGTCGACCGCGGCCGGCGCAACCCTGTGTGAGCCCTACACCCATCACCACCACCGGGACCTGCGCCGGGACCGCGCTGGCTCATCCTCCTCCTCCTCCCTCTCCCGGCAGCTGCGGCACCATCACGGACGCCGGTCGCGGTTCGCTCAGCACCGTCTGCTGCCACGGGCTTCGCGGTCGCTACGTCTCCATCCTCATCCCCGGCCGGGAGGACGCGCTGGTGCTGTGCGAGGTGGAGGTGATCCGGCAAGGCTGTGCGCCGCTGCCCGGAGGTGAGCCGCCGGCAAAGCCCCCCTACCTTCCTCTCCTCTGCCACCCCCGGCACCCACCCGTCCTCCTCGCGGTGTTGGCAGCCCCCAACGTGGCGCGGGAGCAGCAGGCGACGCAATCCTCCACCTCCAACGGCTCCGGCGTCGCCTCCAAGGCGGTAGACGGGAACCGGGACGGCGTCTGGCAGCACGGCTCCTGCAGCCACACGCGGCGAGAGCGGGAGCCCTGGTGGAGCGTGGACCTGGGCGGGCGGCGCGCCGTGGCGGCCGTGGTGGTGAAGAACCGGCAGGATTGCTGCTGGCAGCGGCTGCGGGGAGCGCAGGTCCACGTTGGGGACGCGCCGGCCGAGCGCAGCCGGGACAACCCCATGTGAGCCAAAAACCAGGGTTTTTTTTTTTTGGGGGTGGCATCACCGCCCCACGGGTGCCGCCATCTCCTGAGCACCGTCTCTTCCTCCCCGGCAGTTGTGGCGTCATCACGGATGCCGGCCCCGGCTCGCTCAGCACCGTCTGCTGCGCCGGGCTGCAGGGCCGCTACGTCACTGTCACCATCCCCGGCCGGGAGGAGACACTGGCGCTCTGCGAGGTGGAGGTCTACGGCGTCTTCCCCGAACTCTGAGGGGCATCGTGGGGACGGCGCCGGTCCCTGTGCCACCACCGTGGTCCCTGTGCCACCCACCGTGGTCCCCGTCCCCTCCCTGCCAGCCATGTCCCACGGGATGAGGTCCCTTCTCCATCCCCACCTCCTCCTCCTGCTCCAGGGCCAGAGGGTGGCACAGACCCCACTGCCACCCCGTGGTGGAGCCAACGAGGACATCGGTGTCCCCACATGGGTGTCCCCATGCCTGGGGTCTCCAGGGGACAAGACCCCAACCCAGGGTGCGTCTTATGGGGCCACCCCACATTGAGGTGGGCTCACTGCTCCCATGGCCATGCAGAAGTGTCCCCTGCGCCGTGGGACAAGAGGGCTGGAGGCATGTCCCAAAGCCACCCCATGTCACCAAGGGCTGGTGCTGAGGCCGTCAGCCAGGATCCGGTCACACTGAGCTGGATTGGGTCCCCTCGGGGCTCCCCGGCGTCGCGGCTGTGCCAATAAACACTGCCATGGCCCACGTCTGCCGTTTGTGCCTTTCCTTGGGCTCCCGCCGGCGCCGTTACGGCACGGTCACGCGTGTCACATGTCCCCTCCCCACCCCGACACCGCAGGCCCCCGGGCTGCCGCGGCGCTGGGTTTCGGCAGGGAGACGGTGTCAGGAGAATCGGCGCAGGAAGGCGGCATAGAAGCGGGTGAGGGTGAGCAGGACGTGCTCCAGCGCGGCGGCCGGTGGCAGCAGGGACAGCCTGGGGGGAGAGGGGACAGTTGGGGAGGGGGAACGTGGGCCTGGGGACGAGCCACCACCCCGGGGAGGGGGAGAGGGAGGGGATGGGGATGAGTTGGGGATGGAACAGGATGAGCTGGGGATGGGATAAATTTGGGATGGGGATGAATCGGGGACACGAAGGAGATTGGGATGGGATGGGGATGATTTGGGGATGGAACGGGATGAGCTGGAGATGGAATAAATTCGGGATGGGGTTGGGATGGGGATGAGTTGGGATGGGAATGAGTTGGGGATGGGATTAGGATTGGAATGGGATAAATTAGGGATGAGACTGGGATGCGGATGGAATTGGGGATGGGATGGGGATGACTTGGGGATGGGATGGGGATGACTTGGGGATGGGATAAATTGGGCATGGGGCTGGGGATGGGGATGAGTTGGGGATGGAACAGGGATAAGAATGGGATTGGGATGGGGATGAGTTGGGGGTGGGATTGGGATTAGGATGGGGATGGGATTGGGATGGCAACGGGGATGAGTTGGGGATGGGGTGAGATCTGCACAGGTCCAGGGACAAGGGTGGGAGAGGACAGGGCTGTG
Organism: Pluvialis apricaria; assembly: GCA_017639485.1. Lineage (NCBI taxonomy): Eukaryota > Metazoa > Chordata > Aves > Charadriiformes > Charadriidae > Pluvialis > Pluvialis apricaria. The sequence goes on from CM030008.1 coordinate 169,859,112, forward strand.
GCAAGGGGCACAGGACAACGCGCTGGGGTGTCTCCCATCTCCCCCCACCCACCCACCCTCCGCCCCCCCGAGTTACGCGACGTGGTGGGTGCCCTCCGCCTGCCCGAACTCGCTCCCCGGGGCCAGCACCATCCCCGTCGCCTCCCGCAGCTCCTGGCAGAAGAAGATGTCGGGCTCCAGGCCCAGGTCCTGGGGGAGAAGGGATGGGATGGTCACCTGTGCCATGGGGCACCCTGTCCCCAGGGTGTCCTGTGTCCCCACAACCCCCTGAGACACAGGGATCGCCACGCGATGCCCCACATCCATGGGATGGCTCCTGTCCCCAAAATGCCCCATGTCCCCAGGACACCCCACACTCCCAAGGTATCCCATGTCCCCGAGATGTGTCCTATCCCCAGCATGTCCCATGTCCCCAGGACACCCTGTACTCCCATGGTGCCCCATCTCCCACAGTGTCCCATGGTGTCCCATGTCCCCAAGACACCCCATACCACAGGGCTTCCCACACTCCCGTGCTGTCCTACATCCCTGGGATGGCTCCTGTCCCCAAAATGCCCCATATCCCCAGGATGCCCCACACACCCATGGTGCCCCACCTCCCACAGTGTCCCATGTCCCCAAGATGCCCCATACCACAGGGTTTCCCACACTCCCAAGGTGTGCCACACCACTGGGATGGCTCCTGTCCCCAGAATCCCCCGTGGTCTGGCTTGTCCCATGTCCCCAAGATGCCCCCATGTCCCCAGGATGCCCCATACACCCATGTTTTCTCACATCCCCAGGATGTCTGCTGTCCCCAGGATGCCCCATGTCCCCAAGACGCCCCACACTCCCGAGGTGTCCCCCCTCCCGCCTGCCCGTCCCCCGGGCGCTCACCCGGGCCTGGCGCTGGGCGCGGGGCGGGAGCCGGAGGCGGGGGAAGGCGCGGGCGCCGCCCTGCAGGGGCTGACAGCGGATGCCGGGGGCCCGGCCCAGCACCTCCTGCACCCGCCGGGCGTTGTGGGCCAGGAGACGGCGCAGCCCCTCTCTCTGCTGGGGTGGGAGGGAGGGGGTGAGCCAGAGGGTGGGGTGGGATCGGGATGGGGATGGTCATCGATGGGGACGGGGACGGGAACTGAGACTGGATGAGATGGGGACGAGGACTGGGACTGGACAGGATGGGCATGGGGCACATGCACCATCTCCCACCTCCTCCAGGTCCTGCTGGATGGGATCCCCCTCATCCGGCGGGTCCATGAGGAGATCCAGCAGGATCCGCCCCAGCACGCAGGGCCGGGGGATGGACTGTGCCAGATGGAAGGGCAGCGTGACGCCCTCCTCCACGTTCACCAGCTCCAGGAACCCCGCGCGGAAACCGCTCCTGGGGGACACAGAGCTGCTCCTCATCCTCCTCCCAACACACCCACCCACCCGCTGTCCCACGGCACAGCCTCCCCTCGCCCGGCGCTGCCGGCACTCACTCGCCGGCCACGCTTTTGGAGAGGGAGTAGAAGGAGATGAGTTGGATGGTGGAGGTGAACGGGTCACCCATCTCCCACAGCACCCGCTTGAAGGAGAGGAAGGGGCGGTCGGGGAGGAAGGCTCGTTCCTGCTGCACCTACGGCACCCGGGGCTCAGTGGGAGCCGGGGTGGGGGTACGGCCACCCCCCAACCCCGACCGGCACCCACCTCGTCCGCCAGCAGCAGGAGGTTTTCCTCGGCCGCCAGATGGATGATGTCCTCCATGCTCTGCCGGCTCAGCACGTGTCCTGCCGGGGAGGGCACAACCCCACTGGTGTCCCCTCACGCGTTGAGGGGACGCGTTTCCCCCCCCCAGTTGGGGAAACCGAGGCATGGGGAGCGCCGTCCCCACCCCAACTCACCCGTTGGGTCCCCGGGGTTGACGATACACAGCACTTTGGGGTGGCATTTGGTCCGCGCCTGCCGCAGCGCCTGCCGCACCGCCTCACCGGCCACGGCCCAACCGCGCTCCTCGTCCAGCGGGTACGGCACAGCCACGGCCCCCGCCAGCCCCGCTGCCGCCCCGTGGAGCGGGGGGCCCGGCACTGGCACCAGTATGCCCGTTGGCTGTGCCGCCGTCTCGTCCACCACC